>JABCRI010000073.1:0-33300 GCA_015143295.1 Tetracentron sinense | reverse complement strand
ATCGGCCTGAGACGTGATTGATGGCTTTCAGTCGCCGCCCCCTCTTTCAATCAAATTCAAAAGCTGCCCAGACCGGGGTCTTGCCACTCTGATTCGGACAGTCTGATCTATAAGTACACGGAAAGTGAAGGAATTTTGTACTTCGACGGGGAGGACTGCCCCATACATAACCAGAGAAAATGGTGTTGCCCGTTGAGGTTTATGGAGTTCTGTAAGCCATGGTGGTAAGGGAGCATCTCCTGCCAGGCAGAGTAGTTGGTTGCCATCTTCTAATGATCTTCTCAGGTTTTTGTTAGCCGCTTCAACTGCGCCAGTAGTCGAGCCTGTATGGCGTGGAGTAGTGATGTTGTATCTTGAACTTCTGGAGAGGGGTAAGCATCCCTTGTTCAGAAGTTAAGAGCATTATTCGGTAACAATCTCCTTATGCGGACTCCGTATCGGCAGATGATATCCCTTTTCAGGAATCGCTGAACCACAGAGGCTGTGACATTGGCATACGAGGCTGCCTCAACCCATTTTGTAAAATAATCGATTGCAACTAGAATGAATCGATGTCCGTTTGATGCTCTCGGTGTTATGGGACCAATGACGTCCATGCCCCAGCTGAGAATTGGCCCATGGAGCGAGTCAGATGGTAGCCTGTTGGCGGTTGCATATCCTGTCAGCATAGATCTTGGCATGGTGAAATTTGGCAGTTTGCAACAGTCAGCTTCTCATTGTAGACCAGTAGAGAAAGTCTGAGGAATTCTTCTGGAAAGCAGCAACCTTGCATGTGTGGGCCGCAGGCTCCTCCGTGAACCTCATTAACTACCTGTGATGCTTCACTGGAGTCGAGGCATCTGAGCCAGATCAGATTTGGCGATCTTTTGTACAAAACTCCCCCTGAGAGAACGAACTGGATAGCCAATATTCTGATTACCCGCCCGGGTCAGTTTTGGTGGCATCGAGGGGGAGGGCCCGTCCTCCAAATACGCTTTTTATGTTCTGTGTACCAAGGCTTGTTATCGGGATACTGCGTCTAGCCGAGGCAGTAGGCGGGCTGATCCTGTGCTGAATTTGATCGGCAATAGCAAAATGCCCTTGGGGATCTGCACCATAGAGGCGAGAGTAGCAGTGCGTCGGCAAACATTTTATGATTCCGGATCGGGGCTAAATGGTAATTCTCTGAATGACCACTACTCAGCATATTAGGTAGGCGAAGTACGGGCTAGTCTTGCTTCCGGATGGCCCAGATTCGTTTCTTGACAGATATAGAGAATGAGTCACGTATACGTCAAACTTCTTTCGATTCCGATGTTCAGGGCCTTCTTTCAGCCGGCTATGCAGGCCTTCATACTCGTTTCGTTGTTGGAGGCATCTGAATTTCAGCTTGACTGAGATAGGGAGATGTGATCCCTTGGGTGAGATTAGGGACTGCTCCTGCTCCGTTTGCCATGGTTTTTTTGTTGGCAGCTCCGTCAAAAATATACCTCCAGCGGAGGAATTTCTGGTCTGCTGCTTCTGCGTACAAGATGCTTCATCCGGAAATGATCATGCACTGTGGAGACGTAATCCTTGTGGATGTGAGCTAGTGATCTGCTATCGTCTTGCCTTAATTGACTTTGCGTCATATAGGTGATGTCGGAATTCAGACAAATCATAAGCCATCGGGCAGTCCTTCCGGTGGTGGCTGGCACATTTTCCAATAGATATTTGAGTGGGTCCATCCGGGATATCAGGATTACCGGGTAGGATAGCAGATAATGCCGGAGACGCTGAGTTGCCCAGACTAGTGCCAGACAAGTCTTCTCAAGAGGGCTGTACCGCTCTTCGTACTCCAGCAGGCGTTTGCGGATGTAGTAGATGGCTTGTTCTGTTCTGCCCGTCTCGTCGTGCTGTGCTAGGACGCACCCCATGGAGGTTTCTTGCACCGAGATATAGAGTAGTAGGGGCTGTCCTGGCGTAGGAGGCACAAGTACTGGAGGGTTGAGCAGGTATTGCTTTATTCTGTCAAAGGCTTCCTGACACTCGTCTATCCAAACTGTAGGTGTGTTCTTCCGGAGAACCTTGAATATCGGCTCGCAGATCGGAGTGAGCTGAGAGATGAACCGGCTTATGTACTGAATCCTGCCTAGGAAACCTCGGATCTCCTTTTCAGTCTGGGGGATTGACATTTCGATGATGGCCTTAGCTTTGGCTGGGTCAATCTCAATGCCTCTCTTACTGACTATGAAGCCAAGGAGCTTTCCGGATGAGGCTCCAAAGACACATTTGGCCGGATTCAGTCTCAAGCCGAACTCTCTGAGTCTGTTACAGAGTCTTTTCAGGTCTTCTGGGTGCTACCTGGTAGTAGGCGATTTGACGATCATGTCATCCACATAAACTTCAGCTGTCTTGTGGATCATGTCGTGAAATAGAGCTGTCATAGCCCTCTGATAAGTTACCCCTGCATTCTTAAGTCCGAATGGCATGACCTTGTAACAAAAGGTGCCCCAGGGTGTGATGAAGGAGGTTTTCTCCATGTCCTCTTCTGCCATTCTGATCTGGTTGTATCCGGAGAAACCATCCATGAACGAGAGAGTCTCGTGTCCCGCGGTATTATCGACTAGAATGTCGATATGTGGGAGAGGGAAGTTGTCTTTGGGGCTTGCCCTGTTCAGATTCCGGTAGTCGATGCACATCCGGACTTTGCCGTCTTTCTTTGGTACAGGCACTATGTTGGCCAACCACTCAAGATAGGTTGCTACTGCCAGGAAGCCTGCATTGATATGCTTTTCCACTTCCTCTTTGACTTTTTGCGACCATTCGGGTCTCATCCGTCTCAGTTTCTGCCTTACTGGTCTGACGTCTGGATTCAGGGGTAGTCTGTGTACCACCAAAGCTGGGTCCAAGCCGGGCATGTCTGCGTATGACCAGGCGAAGACATCACTGTAGCTTTTCAGAAAGCTAATCATATCTGTCCTCTGCTGAGTGTTCATGCTTGTGCCAATCCTGACTAGCTGCGGGTTGTCTTCGGATCCAAGGTTCACAGTCTCGGTATCCTCAATGTTAGACTGCACAAGCCCTTCACTGCGTTCCAGAAGGTCCAGGAGTTCCTGAGGCGGCTCCTCTTCCTGCTCTGATTCATATTCCACCTCTGTCAATTCCAGAAGGGTTTCAGGGGTAGCCCTAGTGCAGGTGATTTCCTGACAAATCAATTAGCTAAGTTTAGCATGCTTATGATTTTTCATTTTTGGTGGCTTCAGGACACTAGGCCTTCGAGGGGAAGGATTCGTGTGATTTTCATCATCAGCCAAAATATTTTGATGTAAAACATGATTTTGAGTCAAAAGATCAGATTTCATTTATAAAACAAGTATGATTGTTCACAAAAGTTGACTCAAACAAAAGGGAGACCGAGAGTGGCCTGACATTTGGATTTTGAAAACGGGAGCAAAAAGAGATAGAATGAGGAGAAGGGGTGATGCTGGTTCACTGGTTGACCTTTCCTGTACTGCTGCAGCCCCGGCCCTGGGTGGCCTCGATCGTGAGAGCTTCAGTCCACCAACGGATCAGTGGCTGGCGACTGGATGATGCTTTGGCGCTGTTGGAGATGGTGCAAATCTGCTCTCCCACCGGATATTCTGCTTCTGCTGTGGCATCTTCGACAGTCAGCTCGTCGAACAGAGTGGCCATGCTAAAGACTTCGGGGACTGGATTCCCTGACAGTTCAACATTGGGCTGGGTTGAGGCTGTTGGCTCAGAAGGGTAAGGTTCAAAAGTTCCAACTGGGAAAGTCACGGAGATGTGGGGTCGAGGTTCAGGTTTCGTCGCCCGGTTATGCTTCTGAGTAAGCTTGGTAAGATAATCCTCGTATGTGGGCCTATAGCCCAGTCCAAATGGTGCGGTGTAGCGCGGAGGAGTATATCTTTTCTTCATTCCCTGATTTCGGATTCCAAGACCTGCCCCTGGTTGATAGTTCATTTTTGCCATCATCCTGACAAATGGCGGAATCTGTAGTTTGCTTTGTTCTTCTATCTGGACGATAGAACTGACCTGCTCAAACTGATAAGTCATGATGGATGTGCCCTGCCCGAGCTCCTGTACGTCACCGAGGGAACTTGCCAATTCTTCTGATGGGATGACGACTAGGTGGTCATTTTGGATGAATTTAATTCATTGGTGCAGAGAGGAGGGGATGGCTCCGACCGCGTGGATCCACGGTCTTCTTAGGAGCAAGGTAAATGAAGCAGGCACATTCACCACTTGGAAATTCGTAGTGAATTGAGCAGGTCCGACTCTGATAGCCAGATCTATGTCGCCCAGGTTCTGTCTGGTTGAGTTGTCAAAAGCCTTGATTGTCATGGGTCTCTTCTTGACTTGGCTGAGATCCATTCTCAGGCTTTGCAGTGTTGATAATGTACAGACATTCAGGCCGGAGCCGTTGTCAATTAATACTGAAGATAAAGTTCTATCCATGCATTGCACTGCGATGTAGAGAGCCCGGGTATGGTCCCTGTCTCCATCTGGTATTTCCTCTTCTGTGAAGGAGATGACTCGAGGTTCAAGTATTTGGCCCACCATCTGCCCTAGCTTCTCGGGCGTTATGTCTGGTGCCACGTGGGCGTTATTGAATACCCGGAGGAGTTGCTTCCGACGATGTTCGAATGTCAAGAGAAGACCCAAAATGGATATCTGTGTGGGAACCTTACTCAATTGCTGGGTAATGTTGAATTCTTCTGCCTTTTCCAGAATTCTTAGCAGAACTGCAGATTCTGCTGTTTCATTGTCAGGGTCTGGTACCCTTGCTTTTTCTGCTTCTTTTTCTTTTTCTTTTCCTTTTCCTTTTGCCAGCTCAGCCGCCGGCGGTTGGTACACCCGACCTGAACGGGTTAGGTTGGCTATGCTCTCACTCTCGAGGATGAGGGAGCGAGGAGCAGGAACATTGTTCAGGGCAAAGGACTGGGAAGGAAGGTGAGGAATTCGGACTGGGCCGGTAGAGGTGGAGGCTTGGGCTGAAGCCGTGGGCCAATTAGGCGGACAAGGGAATGTGTAGACAATCTGCTCTCTGTTAGTTTTGAGAGCGGGTAGTTGGATTGGGGCTTGGATGGCCTGGATATTTGCTTAAGGAAGAGGGATAATGACTGGAGGTCTGGAGGTCGGTCTGATGATGCCGTCCTCCACTGCAGGTGCGATAGGTTTCGGCTGCCCTGTCCCGGGCTCTTCCCACTGTATGAAATTGACTTGACTGTTGTGTGGGGGCAGTGGTGCCTGAGTGATGCTGGTATTGCTTGGAGCCAACTCAACCCGACCCTCATCCAGGAGGTCCTGGATGGCGCACTTGAGGCCGATGCAGTAGTCTGTTGCATGGCCTGGGCCTTGGTGGAAGGCGCAGTGCTGATTGACATCGTAGTTCTTATTTCTTTTGTCAGGAGGTAAGAGGGGAGTAGGGCCTCTCAAGGTGAGAAGACCCTGCTTGGTTAGAAACTCTAGCAACTGACTAAGAGTGTAAGGGAGAGGGGTGAAATTCCGAGGGGGCTTGTTCTGCTGTAGGTTTTGCCCCTGATTAGGCCGGGCTGGCCGGGTGTTTCTTGCTGGCTGAGCCGGAGCTGTTGGAGCTGCAGGAAGTCGGATGGGTGTTGTAGGAGCCACCATATTTACACTTTCTTTCTTTTTATGGTCCCGTGGACCGCTATTCCTGCTGGTTGAAGCTGTTGTCTTCAGGTGGTCAAGCCCTAGGCTGGAGTGGATTGCCCCACTTTTGATGGCTGTTTCAATACGGGCACCAGTCTTGACGATAGTACCGAAATCAACTACCGGCAAGGTGACCATCAAAGTAGAATAGGGCTGTTTCAGTGTGCCCATGAACATGCTTGCAAGCTCTTCCTTCGGGATAGGAGTAGGGATCTTGGCTGCCGTCTCCCTCCACTGGGTGGCGTATTCTAAGAATGACTCGATATTCCTCTGGCTCATCTGTTCAAGCTGGCTCCGTTGAGGTCGGAGCTCTTGATTAAAGGAGTACTGCTCGACAAAGCAGTCCATGGCATCTTGCCACGTTTTGATCATTTGCTTATCCACCGACATCCACCATTTGAGGGCTGCTCCCTTTAGGCTTTTCTGGAAGTACTATATCAGGAGAGGCTGATTCTTCTGGTGTAGGAGCATGTCTCCCAGGTAAAGCTGTAGATGCTGTCTCGGGCAACCTGATCCATCATACTTATCGAAGTCTGGGACTTTAAAGCCTGCCGGTACAACCTCTCCTATAGAGAAGGTCAAGTCCTCCAGTGATAGACTGGTACTGGTAGAAGCACCTTTCATCCTTTTCAGTTCTTCTTTCATTTGCTTGATTTCTTCGTGCTGGTCACGAAGAACTGTCATGGTGTCTGTAGAAGAGGATGGTCTGTCCTGATTAATATGGGAGGCTTTGGGCTGCTCCGCCCCATCACAATGTTCATATTCTGCCTCTCCTCCACCTGCAGTAGGTCCAGGGTTAGGGATGATGAACGGGTTTTGGTGAGGGTCAGGAATAGGTTGTTCGGTTGATTCACCGGTCGGGTTTCGGGAAGCAGGGTCGTCCGTACGGGTACCCAGTAGAATTGTCAAGGAATCCAGAACCTTGTCCAGTTTTGCTTGCATGGCTGCAATGTCCCTTTCGTGAGATTGTAGGATCTCATTGGTTCTCTGCTGCTGGTCAGCTGGCTCTACCATTGTGTCTGAACTGCTTTCTGATTGTGCTCTGATTGGTATCCTATGTTCGACAGGTATCTCCATCAAGACTGCGTTCTCTACTTCTGCGAGAAGGGCAGTGAAGGATCGAGTCATGGGTCGGCTCATGCAACTGAAAAGAATGCAGCGATTAATCATGATTATGCATGAGGTGCAAGACAGAAAATGCAGGAAAGATTTTCATTAATTGCAGTGATTGAGTGAGTGTGATACAGGACTGACTCAAAAAAAGTGAAAAAGACTCAATCCTAGGCAGGCCCGTCAGGGGTAGCAAAGTCAAGTGGCCGGGGTACGCCTTCACAGTCCATGACCTGTTGTTGGAGGGATATGATTTCGACCTCCATGCGCTCGATTGTCTCCGAGGCATTTTACATGTGGGACCCATACTGTCGGATCCGGCTGGTCATCTCCTCCTTTGTACTATCAAGCTGTTCTTGATGGAAGTGCAACTGGGCCCGGAGGACGGAGCTCTCTCTGGTATCACCCCTATGTCTCCTCTGCAAGGATCGGACTGTATGCTCGAGGCGTTCCACCTGCTCCTGCATGACTATGAGTTCGCGGTTCTGTTCCGCTTCCTGCCGCCTGAATGCACGTTGAGCTCGTCGAAGCTGCTTCTCTCTCTCTTGGATCTGTAGCTGCCTTTCCAAGAAGAAATCTGTCCAGGGAACCGCCATGTCAGCTATGGGTATGGTTCCGCGAGATGGGGCTGTGACTGGCGTTGGCAGTTCCCTAGGCGCTGGCATACCCGATAGAAGGTCAGGGTTTCCTACCCATTGTCGGTATGCAGAATCAGTTGATGGTTCTATTGTGACTACAAAGTCTGGCCACTGGTCTCTCCGTGAACTTCGCCAATCTGCTTGGAATCGACGGGTGAGGCATTCAGACTGCTCGAAGAAGTCGACGAAGTCCTGCTCCAGGTTGTCTAAAATCGGGATGCGCTGAGGGAGTCCAAACTGTCTAAGGACCCGGAGTGGTACGTAGGCGGCTGAGCCGGTGATGCCGGCTAGGACCATACATCGTCTTCCTGCTATGACAACGCGGGGTAGCTGTCTGTGCACAAGCCACACGCATTCCCATATAATCTGATCCTCTGTCAGGTTTTGAAGAAGCTGGTAGAGAACTTTGACGTTGGTAGTCACAATCTGGCCTTGATTCTGTGCAATCTTCTTGGGCAAGCTGTATGCATCATAGGGCACGTCTGGTACCGGGATGATGGTGGGCAGGTGTGAGACCAACCACAGATGCAAGAGTGGTGCACTGGTGTGGAAGACACCCTTTCTGCGCTTTGTTGTAAGGTTGAGAGCCCTGAGAAGCTCTGCAAGAATGACTGGGACAACCGTCTTTGACTCCCGCATGTCCTCGATGACCCCTGTCAACACTGAGTCGGCGTAGGCGCGGCTTTTCGGGAACACCAGTTGCGACATGATGATGAGTGTAAAGGCGTTGAGACCAGGGAGCTCGGATGCTGGGATATCAGTGTCCCACCTGGGCCTGTATAGCATTCTAAGGAAATGTATAGACACCCGGTCATAAGTGCCATTTGTGTCATACTCCAAGGAGGCAGGCTTGATTCGTAAGAACCGTGAGAGGCTTGCCTGGAAGTTTTCCTTGTAGCGTGGCACAATGGCATCACCGTCCATGTTTAGTCCGATGATGCGCTGTACCTCCTCCAGTGTTGGACACATCTCGTTCTTACCAAAACGGAACACCATGTAGGTAGGGTTCCAGCACTGAAGGGCGGCGTTAATGAGGCGCCAATCCGGATCAACCATGGATAGGTCTAGGGTATTACCCAATCTGTAGTATTGGGCCCAGGCGAATCGTTGATCCCGAGACAGGGAATCAATCAAGTCAAGGAGGGTCTGATCACATGCCCCCTGAGAAGTAAGGTGTACGGGCCGCGAAGGCTGGTTATTTGACGGAACAATCCCTGACGGACCGGCCATCTACCTAGACAAATGTACAGACTCGGTGTAAGTGTACTGTGTATGCAGGTGAAAGTGCAATGCAAACGATGCAATATTTTTTATTTTTTTAGGGTGTGACAGGGCACATGTGCCCTGATAGGGCAGTCGGACAGAGGTCCGGTATGCTTTACCCGGATTTTTAGAAACCGAGGGCCTATCAGGACAAGGCAAGAAATAGGTCTAAGTGAAGACCCAAATGCCGGGGATTTGGACCCCATGTACTATGTCTGAAAATAATGGTAGGATGTGTTTTATTACAAGCACAAATTTGGCTCATCACATGTCCCTGGATGGGTGTTTATCCGAGTAGGGCGTACCTGGATAGTTAACCCTGATTGGGGACAGGTATAGGAAGCAAGCAGGTTAGGGTTTATAGTAGCCCTCCGGATTGGCTGCTTGTAGCCTATACCCTGACTTAGGCTATATGTATGCATGTTGGGGTATGCAGTATTGTGTTCCTAAGGTTGGGGGGATCACTTACACCGTATATGCTACTCCCTGAAAAGGGCCGATTGGTGTAAGCGGGAGCGTTCAGAACCGTTTCCTGAGGATAGTCACCCAGCAGGCTAGTTCCGCGGACCTCCAAGACTGTTAAGCCCCTGTCACTGAGGATAGTCATCCAGCAGCCGTGAGCGTATTAAGCCTGTCTAATAGGTTTTGGGTTGTTACACTACTATGACATGAATGCTATGCATAATACAAAATACAACCAAAAGATGTAAAAGAATTAGTATTAGACTAAATCTTAGGGCATTTGATTAAATTTGAGGTTTAATTGGCTTAAACCTAGGTTCTAGGTTGAACCTTAGAATCCCTCTTCCCCAGTGGAGTCGCCAGAGCTGTGGACAAGGATTTCGATCCCCGCACACAGGGGGTATGGGTAATGCCCTGGCGATGGTCGATTGATTTTAAGTTTAGAGTCGCCACCTATTGATTCGGTAGGGATAAGTCCCAGTCAATGGATAAGGTCTTGGTCTGGTCAGAGTTCTAGGTAAGAGGTTCGGTTAAGCCCGGGGAAGGTGTTAGGCACCCCAGCACTTCCGTCATTCGACGGTTCCCTACTTCCTAGGTTTAAGCCATTTAAAATCAAATTGTTAATCAAATACCATTGATGTAGTTTATACTAACCCAAGAAGGGGAGAGCTAAACTAGGGTCGGGCCCGAGTCGGGCTGCCTACGTACTCACATTGGGGTGAGATCAGACCGAGCGTAGTTCTGGCACATGAGCCCGTGCCGAGGCTAAGGGGAGTGTTGTGTGTGCACCAAGGGTGGCTTAGGGTCTAGCCGGTAGGCTAGGGGTGGTTGACCGGGTTGGTCAAGTGCTATGATGTTGGGCCTTGTAGGCCCGGGTGAAGCCCGGTAGGCCGAGAAGGAGTCCGGTGGACTAGGGTTCGGCCTGGTAGGCCTGGATTCGGCCCGGTAGGCCTAGGGTGAAGCCTGGTAGGCTTAGATTGGGCCCGGTAAGCCAAGGTAGAAGCCCGGTAGGCTAAGGGTTAAGCCCGATAGGCTTGGGTTGGGCCCGGTAGGCCTAGGGTTAAGCCCTGTAGGCTTGGATCGGCCCGGTAGGCCTGGGGTTAAGGTCCAAACTCAGTATTATGGTCCTTAAAAGTTAATTTGTTTATTTCAGGAGTTTTTCCCAGTGGTTAAGGATGCTTAACCGCGGTTAAGAGGAGAAGTCACCATGGTTAAGGGGCTTAACCAGGGTTAAATGGCCAAGTGAGACCATTTTTGGGTTTCTCAAATTATTTTGGAATTTTGTATCATTTTTCCGGATTTTCTATGGTTAAGGGTCGCTTAACCATGGTTAAAAATCAACCCGGATGGGGTTTTTGACCGTGGTTAAGGGTCATAACCATAATGAAAAAAATTACAAAAAATATTTTTGGAATCCAGAGAATATTTTTGATTTTTTAATAATTTTTCCAGAATTTTATGAGGTCATGGACTGCTTAACCATGGTTAATGTTAACTATGAGTGAGTTTACCCATGGTTAAGGATCCGGATGAGGTGAAAATGGGCCCAGGGTCCATGGCAGGGCCTAGACTGGCCTCCCACCCGGTCTGGGCGCTCACAAAGTCCAACAAGTGTAAAAAAACCTCATATTTTATCCAAATTATAACCATGATTAACGCGAGTTTAACCATGGTTAAAGGGCGAATCCCGGAAATCTGAGAATACCAGGGGGTAGCCTGAAGAGTAATGAACAATTTGGGCCTTTGTGGGGCCCAAGGGGAGTTCGGTTGTGGGCCCCACAAAGTCCCAAAGTCGCCCAAAAAATCACCACATAAAATGATAGATTTCCAAAAAAAACAGATTTTTCAACCACTGTTTGTCAGCGATTTAACCATGGTTAGAGTGCGAGTTAAGAGATGAAATTGCACAGGGGGATAGCCCGGAGTGTTGTGAGTCTAACCATGGCCCTGGTTTCGACCAGGGCCCACTCTAACCATGGTTAGAGTGAGGTTACAGGCAGCAACCCGAAACTGGAATTCAAAAAAACAGATTTTCTGACCTCTGTTCGTCAGTAATTTAACCATGGTTAGAGTGCGAGTTAAGAGATGAAATTGAACAGGGGGATAGCCCGGAGTGTGATGAGTCTAACCATGGCCCTGGTTTCAACCAGGGCCCACTCTAACCATGGTTAGAGTGAGGTTACAGGCAGTAACCCGAAACTGTATTTTTTTCCAGAATTTTTGAAGAACTTGCTTGGGGGCTGTTTGGCTTGAGGATGGGAGTCTAGGGGGGGTTCCTCATGGATTGAGGACCCCCCAGACCCTCAGGGAGGCCTGCTATACTGTGGGGGTGGCTGTACTCATGGCCAAACCTCAAGAAAACACCCCAAAGCCTTACTATTTTTTTTAAAAAAAACTGAAGTTAAAAAAAAAAAAAAAAAACAAAATGGGACCCCTGGAATGGGACCAGGGGTCCCTTACAATGGGAAAATCAAGCTAAGCAGCAAAGGGGGTGGTCGTATAACCCCTTGAATGTCCGGTGGCAGCAGCTGCGCAAGGTGGTGAGCTCGACGGAGTGGCGAGGTTGTGGTGGCGCTACGAGGTCGTGGTGGGCAAAGGGAGGGGTATGAAGGCTAGGATGAGGGGACTGAACTTGGGCAAGGGTTCAGTTGTGGAGGTGAGGATTTGGATCCCCTTTGACAGTGAGGGGAGTTCCCTATTTATAGGGGAGATTGAAGGGGACACACAAGGCAATAGTACCGAGGTTGGTGGAAGGATCCAGAGGTGGAGTGGGCGTCTGCAACAGGGGAGGGGTGTTGGACGCATGCCTGAAACCGCAGGGGTGTGGCGTGTGCAGGAAGAAGGTGAACAGTGATGTTTTTTGAAATTTTTTTTTTTGTTTCTTCACTTGTTCGGTTTGGGCTTTGTTCTATACGGGTATGGGCCAACCCATGTTGGCCCTGCCACATTGGGTTGGCCCAAACAACTCAAACACCCCTTTTTTTTTTTTTTGTTTTTTTTTTAAAAGAAGAAAAAAAGAAAAAACCTTCTTCAGGTAAAAAAAAACAAAAACCTTCTTCAGGTGGGTCCCACCCTAAAAGGCCATGGGCCTTGATTTTTTGATTTTTTTGATTTTTTTTTGTGTTTTTTGGGACTTTGAAAAGGGCCTTGAGCCCATGAGGTTTTAGCCTAGGGTTAGACTAGGGCTAAGCTAGGGTTAGGCCTAGGGTTTAGCTAGGGTTCACCTAGGGCTAAGGGACATAGGCTGGGTATTAACTATGGCTATAGGATTTAACCCTAGTTAACAAGGGGTGTAAAAATTGGGTGCTTACAAGATCCCAGGCCTCGGATTCTCTCTAGCTGATGGTAGAAAAGTGGTCTCGAGCCACCATACATTAACCAACATGTGGCATAAAAAAAGGGGAGAAGTCATTTCATTTTCTCCCCTGATTTTGACTTCTCCCCAATTGATACTCTCCCCCTTTATCTTCACCACTTTATCGTCATGTGTCAAATAATGTGTGGAGAAGTCAAAATCATGGGACCCATTAAATGACTTCTCCAGCCACATGTCGCTTAATGTGTGGTGACCCAAGACCACTTTTTTGGCATTAGCCAGAGAGAATTCAAGGCCCAGACCTAGGGTCAGACCGCAGTGTACCTGTGTCCCTTTTAACACCTCTTTAACCATGGTTAAACTTTACAAAAATTAAAATTAATATATATTTTTTTCTAAAAACCATGGTTAGATTGCTTAACCCTAGGAGGTGAGTGAATCCTAACCACAACTGATGGATGGTAAAAAGGGGGCGTGGACGAATTAGATCACGGGGTCAGCTTAGACGCTGACCCTGGGTCCGTTTTAATTTCCCTTTTTTTAATTCTGATTGCGGGAGAACTATTCGATATTTCGAGCTACACGCAAAAATTTTAGTATGCCCCGTTTTTAGAAAAGTCACATCAATTTTTATTATTTGAAATAAATTTTAGGAGTAGGGGCGGTAATAAACCAGGTTTGGGCTTGTTTTTTGTGTTGATTTTTGAATAGGTCCGCTCAAACTCGATACATTTAAAAAGGCTTAGAAGCTTAAACTTGACCCATTACCTCCCTAACATGCAAGCAACCAAAAAATTAGTATTTTTAAAATAGTAATAGTCCCCTAATCCACTGAGAAGAGAACTATATGAAGCCCCTTCCAGCCATAGTTAATGCGAGCATTGGATTTATCGTCTTTTTTATTGAGTTGGGCCCTGCGAAGGAATGACGCTAAACTCAAAAATTAGGAGTCGCCACCTATTTAAATTTTGTGAAAAATAGGATCCCAATTTTTTTTTACTGAGTTGGGCCCTGCGAAGTAATGACGCTAAACTCAAAAATTAGGAGTCAGCACCTATTTAAATTTTTTGAAAAATAGGATCCCATATTTTGCAATGGATAATGGCCTATGGTCTGCTCAGAGGGTTTAGGTAAGAGATTTGATTAAGTCCAGAGGATGGTGTTAGGCACCCCAAGACCCATCCGAATATGGTAACTTACTCTTTAAGTTTAAGTCAATTAAGATGAATTTTAAAAGGGGTTTAAAATTGGCATATAATATGCTGATTAAGAGACAAATTGACATAGGAAGAGAAACTACCCTAGGAGAGGTCAGACCCTTTCAGTGTTGCCTACATACCCAGCTTGGTGGGATCAGACTAGTGTAGTTCAATTAAAACATGGGTGTTTAGATTGATTGGTTTGCAATTGTATTATTGTTTTGGTTTTTTGATTATTTGAATGTTTTGTCTTTTTTTACTAGTTTAGGCTCATATGCGGAGCATGGGGATAGTTTAGTCTCATGTCTAGGTGTCGCGCCCCAAAATCCCCCAAATGGAGTTAGATGAGACTTTAGGTGTGACTATATATAACCTGTCAAACCATCCTACAAATACAAGGCATAAACATCTCATAATGAAAGCATGATACAGAGTGCGGAAGTTAAACAGTGCGGAAGCATGACTAATTTTTTCCTTTTTCTATAACCTATATTCCAAGTTCATATACAAAACGCATCAAGTAAAGGTGGACATGCCCACCATCAAAATAAAAAATAATGATCAAGTCTTTCTCTCTCTCTCTCTCTCCATAAGACCCTACTCGTAATAGTCTAGATAGGGCCACCTATCTAGGTCTCCATCCTCTTGAGGTTGTAGTGGAATGGGCGCCTCCTCTTCAACATATTCTTCCTCAACCCATGGCTCGGGGTTAAACGTGTCCACTGGACCTACCGACATGAAATGTACGGCTGAGTATGGAATACTCAGCAAAATACAAGCTACCAACTAACAATAGTAATAACAAAATACAATTCATAACATCAATTTAAAGCAATATAATAATCATGACATGCATGAAACTAAATGCAAAAACTTCATAAAACCCCGTGTTCATAATTCATACTTATTTTTGAAAATAGCTTTTCGTGTTTTCAAAACTTGCTTGTCGTGTTTAAAACCCGTTCTTGTCTCGTGAGAATCATACATGTCTTGTCTTGTTCTTGTTTGGAATCACACTTGTCTTGTCATGCTTGTCTTGACTTGCCTTGTCATGCTTATCCTGTGAGCCAGATGTTAGTGCTCTTGTAGTGATTTGTGAGCCAGGTATGTAAATACCCTTCAGTAAATATGGAAAGCAACTTGTGAGCCAGATACGTAAGTATCCTTCAACGAAATAGAAAAGGTGCACCAACATCCTTGACTGGTCCTCTATTCGGCATTATTATTCTTGTCTTGTTTTCTTGTGGGCCAGGTATGACATATCCTGGGATATGCCCTACCCTTGACCGGTCCGATGTTCGGCTTTATCATTCGTTTCGTAAATCAAGTGTCTTGTCATTGGTTGGTTTCTCATATACATATATTAGAAAAATCTCGGTTCATGCATGCATGTGTGTGTGTGTGTAGCAAATTGTGGTAATCATGATTACATGAACATACCATACCCAGTGGAATCAAATCATCTCTAAAATGTCTCCTCTCAGAGTTCAAACAGAGCAAAAATCCTCTCAACTTCCCTAGCCGAGTCAACTCTCAAGGGTACAAAAATTTTCATCAAAGGAAAACCCAAAATAGAAGTTGAAACAATCTCAAAAGCCAAAGACCCCCCATAGAGATAGCCTCTCTGGACTCTTTCTCCCAGCAGAAACCTTTTAAGGACAATCTCTCCAAAAAAAAATCCCCAAGCAGAGACAACCTCCCCCAAAACTCCCCCAGCAGAGACAACCTTTCTTAAATTCCCCAGCAGAGCCAAAAAAAATTAAATCAAACTCCAAATCCCCAGGAGAGTACAACGGGAGAAGTCCCCAAAAGATCAACTACAACAGGAGAAATCCTGGGGTGTCCCAAACTTCGGTCCCCTAGCCTACATTTCGTCATACATTATGTCCTTCTAGATCCCCTAGAACTACGAGTGCAGCGCAGTATCACACCTACATCCTCGGTAGAACACAAATCGTTAGTAGATTGACATTTAGGGCAATGAAAGGAGAAGATCTATTTTCTCCAATAGATCGCGGGTATGAGTGAAAATCGGCAACGACCTCATTGCGCAAAAATTACGTGACCCTAGACCTAGTCTTGTGACTGGGGGTAAAAAAGGGATAAAAATCAACCAGCTTTGCAGGCATAAGGAAAACTGACAACGGCCTCATTGCACAAAAATTATGCGAACCCATGACTTGGTCATTCCAAGGGTAAAAAATGGAGAAAAACTGAAGAACAGTTTGGCAACAAAGTCTGGGAGTGATTAGTCTCGCTGAATTCCAAACAATCCCCCGTAAGTTGCCATGAAACAGATTCCCCGGCAGTAGTCTCCAACAGATTTCCCCGACAGTAGTCTCTAGCAGATGTCACAACTCCTCAGCAGACAGTTGACAATCTCCAGCAGAGTGCCACTTCCCGACAGATCCCCAGTAGTGGTCTACAACAGTGTCACATTCTCCAGCGGATCCCCAGTAGAGACCTCCAATTGCTTTCTACAAATGCTCTCCTCAGCAAGACTCTAGAAGTTTCCAATTGCTCCCCAGCAAACTTCTCCTCAGTTAGAATACAATCTCCAGTAGTGGCAAGACAAGCATCCCCAGTAGTGACAAAGCCTCTTTTGGGTCATACTATACTTTCTGAGAGTGAAAGATAGATTACAAAATCTCCTAAGCCTTGGTAAGGGCAATTGCCTAGCAAATCTAAAAGCTAGTTAAACATTATTTATGTTAAAAAATCAAAAACTTTTGCAAAAGCCCAACATTTTTCTAAAAACGTTTTTCAAAACAGAGCTTCCAGTACCGAAACCTGGTCGTACCAACCTGCATCAAGCAGCCCCCCGACAAAGACAAGCAGAAGAAGCCAACACCACGCAGCCCCGCGAGTCGCAATCAATAGAGTTATGGGAAAATCATCCTCGCCTTTACACCCTACATGGCATCATCAAAATCTAGCTCCCCTGGGCCATTTCAAAATCAATCCGGCTAGTGCCACTTGGACATGCCACATCCCTTTCGACACCCCCGTGTGTCTTTGACATCCTGTGTGCCACCTGAAAATCTCGTTATCCTGCGATATTACCTCCTGCATGTCCCTTTTCGACACCCCCGTGTGTCCCAGACATCCTACATATCCCTTGGTAATCTCCCCATACCATGATACCTCCAGCATGTCCCCCTTTCGACACCCCCATGTGTCCCAGACATCCTGCATATCCCTTGACAATCTCTCTATACCACGATACTTTTTGCATGTCCCCCTTTCGACACCCCCGTGTGTCCCAAACATCCTGCGTATCCCTTGGCAATCTCGCCATACCACGATACCTCCGGTATGTTCCCCTTTTGATACCCCCGTGTGTCACAGACATCCTGTGTATCCCTTGAAAATCTCGACATACCGTGATACCTCCTGCATGTCCCCCTTTCGACACCCCCGTATGTCCCAGACATCCTACGTATCCCTTGACAATCTCGTCATACCGCGATACCTCCCGTATGTCCTCGACATCCTGTGTATCCATTGGCAATCTCGCCATACCGCGATACCTCTTACATGTCCCCTTTCGACACCCCCATGTGTCTCTAACATCCCAGATGAGCATCGACATAACACACCTTGTCGGCACCTCACATTTTCCCTTTTCGACACCCCGTATGTTTCTGACATCTTATGTGAGCATCGACATAACATACTTTATCGGCACCTCACATGTCCTCCTTTCGACACCTCATGTGTCTCCGACATCCCAGGTGAGCATCGACATAACGCACTTTGTCGGTACCTTGTATGTCCACCTTTCGACACTCTGTGTGTCCTTCGTTTGTTTTGGCTAAGCACCTCCGAGTAATGCCATAACAACTAATATTGGATAGCGCCTTCAGGACATGCCATCTTTCATAGCATCCATTAATCCCCAACATAAGTAGCACGGACCACTCTTCATTCCTCAGAGAGTGGCTCTATCTGCTTCCAATTTTCCCAGCTCGCCCATATCCCCAGCAGATATAGGCAGGCACATCACAATACAACACTTGCACAGCATGCATGCATATTATCATTCCTTAAAACTCAATCTTGGTGTAAAAATAGAATGATTCCAGTCTTTGCAGTTCAATTATCAATTTGACACTCCCCGACAAAGAGGGGCAGCTGTAAGCACCCAATTTTTATATCCTACCTTAACCATGGTTAAATACTTTTAACTATGGTTATCCCTAGCTAAGTCCTAGTTAAGCCTTAAACCCTATGTAAACTCTGGTCAAACCCTAGGCCTAACCCTATAATATACCCTAATCCCAGGTAAAACCCTAGACTAACCCTAGGTAAACCCTGGTTAAACTCTAGGTAAACCTTGGTCAACCCGGGTCAAACCTTGGTTAAACCGTAGGCCAGACCCTAGGTAAACCCTAGTCTAACCCTAGGTGAATCTTGGTTTAGCCCTAAGGTCCAAAAACCCTAAGATTAAGCCCAGAACCTTCTGTGGGCCCAAACTGTTGCCCAGATATGGACCCTAGGGGGGTGAATAAGGTCAATGGCAGATTTAAAATTATTCCCTTTAAATGGAGAAAATAAAAATTAAAGGAAATGCAGTTAAGCACAAAATAGATAAAATAATAAAATGCACAAGAAGAAGGAGAAAGAGTTAAGGGATGCAAACACAGATTTGTTTTCGAGGTTCGGCAAACCCAGCCTACTCCCTGCCTCAAGCAACACCAGCTTAGAGGATTCCACTACAGTCCACGACTGCACAGGCTTCTTAATCTGGTGAAGCCTAAACCCTTTTACAACCTCTCTTCTGGTCGAGGTGAATCGTACAGCATCCAGAACACAACCCTCTTTGGTTTACACGAAGCAGCAGCTTCACAGAACACGCAGGTTCTAGGATGATAATAACAGACTTTGGATCTTAGATCTAAAAGATAAACTCCTTTAAGAGTTAGGTAAGAATGGAATAACAAGCTCTAAGAAATCTCTTAAGTGGAAGATTAGATTTTAGCTCAAAGAGAAAAAACAGAGTATCATTTTGCAGATTTGAGATTTTTAACTCAAGAAAATGATTTTCAATGTAACAGTGTAGGAGTGAGTGTAATAGTTGTTGGATCATTCAAAGATCACTTATATTTATAGTGATTTGAAATTTATTATCGTTGATGAGCATTGAATGCGAAATACCCGTTGCAAAAATAGCCATTGGGCATTTAATGCGATATTTCAGAATTTTTCTGAATATCCAATCGATTAGAGGAGCCTCCTGATTGACTAGATGGCTGCCTGATCGCCTGGATCGGTTCCCTGATCGGCTGGATCATAAAAACGTATTTTATGAGGTTTTGTTCTATCCAGTCGATTAGAGGAGAGAGTGATCGGCTGGATGGACCATCTAATCGACTGGATGGTCCCCCTAATCGGCTGGATAGACTAAAAAGATTCCAGTTTTTGGTTTTTCTGATTTTTAATACTTTTTCTTTGACTTTAATGATTTGCCCGAATTCCAAAGTCTTTAATCATGTTAGTAAAACATGATTAACAACTCATAATGATCTTTTGAATAATCTGAAATGGATTAGCAAGGAGAACCAACGCGATCAGTACATGTAGAAAAATTTTGAAAAATTTTTTTCTATCCAATTGATCACAAGGCTTGCTTGATTGACTGGATGGTCTGCCTAATCGACTGGATGGCCTATCTGATCGACTGGATAGGCTAATTTTATTTGCAAAATCCATTTTTAAAACCTTTAAGATAAGATCTGATTCCAAGGTTTTGTACTTAACCTTTATGAGTATGATGAACATGTTTTAAGGTCCTTAATCATATTTTTAATAATCTTTACGGGACCTATGGTCAATCTAAGGTATTTTGAACTTTTTTTTTACCAAATGAACCACTTGAGGATTTTTACAAAAAATCCTAAACAGACTACTTACTATCTAGACTAAGGCCTTGATGGAGATGATCTTTGTGCTTCAATAGTCTTTAGTTGTTGTGTCTTCAAGACAGGTTTCCAAAAAATCCTAAACAGACTACTTACGGGACCTATGGTCAATCTTCTTGAAGTTTTGATTTATAATTTTCATCATGTCTTGACTTGGTCTTTTCATTGAAGGTTCTTGAATATGCTTGAAATCTCTTCTTTAATTCTTGAATACTGTAAAATAAGTTGCTCATGAAAGACATTAGTATTACAAAATTCATTTCGGTATTTATGTCATCATTAAAACTAATTGAGGGTCATATGGTTGTAACCTTAAGGTTAACAATCTCCCCCTTTTTAATGATGACACATGTAATGGAATGAGATGGGTTAAGCTCCCCTTCAACATATACTTACCATAAAAAATATGAGGAGAGCTCCCCCTAAGTATGTGAATATATAAAAAATTATTAAGTTGAAACCAAGAAAAGTTCCGTAAAAGGATTCTTAAATATTTTTCTATTTGATACCAAGAAAAGTTCAATAAGAGAATTTATTTTAATTTCAAGAATCAAGAGAAGTTCCATGACATTCTTAAATTTAATTTAAGTAATAAAACACAAAGATATTTTCAAAACAAATCTCATGTATTTCATATGTTTCAAAAACATCCATACATGGCAAAAGAATAAAAAAATCCATACATACATTTCATTCTTATTTCTCCTCCTTGTCAACATAAAAAAAAACAAGAGAACACAAAGCTACAAGCCATCCTTCTTTTGTTTCTTGTTGAGATCAGCCACCTTGGTAAAAATGTCTTCTTGAGGAGCTACATCTTCAGGAGCTGGAGTCTTGAGTTCTTCTTCACTGGATGAGGGAGCTTGAGAGTTATTAGGAGAATCAGAAGAGGAGGACTGAACTGAGTCTTCATCAAAGGAGGGAAGGGAGATGATAGGAGTATCCTTAGGTTGACCCCTTCTGGAAGGTGTTTGCTTCACTGGCCTCTTGCCTTTTGAGAGGGAAGAGGCTGAAGTAGAGGGCTGAGATGAAGGGGCTCCAGAAGCCAAACGGAATAGGAAGTTATTTATATTTTTCAGCTCATCAGTGGCTCTGAGGATGATGGAGGCGGCAAGGGAGTCATGCTCAACTATGTCCAAAAGCAGCTTCCCATGGATTTTCAACTGAAGGCTTGAAGATTCTGCTTGCTTCTGGATAACAGCTGTTGAAGTTCCTATCTTCATGAATTCATCCATTTGATCTGCTCCCATTCTTTGAAGGAGAGATGTCATTGAATCAACTCTGTTTTTGATGACAGAGGTATCCATGGTGACATTCCCCAATAGAGAGTCTGAAGCCTCATCTCTCTCTTTCATTTCAGCTTGAACAACAGCAAGAGAGGCTTCAAGGGAAGACATCCTCTCTCTCATTTCACTTTTGAAATCTGCAGATGATCCCTCTAGATAAGCCAATTTGTCTCTAATCTTTGTCTGCAATCCAGTGGCTTGGGCCTCTTGGTTCTCTAATGTGACGACCCAAATATTTTTAAAATAAAAATATTATATAAATATTCAATATATAATTGAATATTTGATAATCCTTATTACCATTTAAGCATATAATTTATATTGCTTATAGTATAAGGGTATATACTATGTATTAAACTCAAATTAATACATGTATATAATAAAGAGAAGACAATGGCTGAGATCATGCTATGTTGCAAGTGCCATGTGGCAATATCCTAGAGGAGTTGATTAAGAGATTAAGGGGGAATCTATGGTGAATTTAAAGTGATGATGATCATGAGCTAAGATAAGGACACGTGGCAAGTGCCACATGTCAACACCACAAAAAGGGACATCCAAGATTAACTATGGTTAGTCAATTAACTATGATAAGTTAATCATAAAGTCAATAATTGATTAAAAGAATATCATGTTGACAAGTGGAATGATCTCCACCATCTAAAGTATGGACGGCCAAGATTTGAGTATGGGTGGCAAATGCCATATGACATCTCCATTAAGATATGCATGGGGTTAGGATGATAAAGGAGGGATGAGCCATCCCATACCATGAATATTGCACGCCCACTTTAGTGACCCTAGGGGTGTGAACCCAAGCCAAGTAAAGTTAACCATGGGGTATCAATCTATGAACCTAGTGGTTAGGACATTAACCCTTAAGCTATGAACAATGTACACGTCCACTTTTGGTTAAGATTAAAAGTTAACTTAACCAAGAAGTTAACTCTTGGTGTAGTTAAGTGTAAGAACATGAACCATATTAATGGTTATGCATGTATGGAAATCCAAAGAATGAATCTAAATTCTGAATTTTAATTAAAGTGAGACACATTCTTAGGATGGGGAGATGTACACGCCCAACCATGCTTATCATGGGTTAATTAACTAGCTTAGTTAAGTTAACCATGAACTATATTAATATACATAAAGAAATATACATGTATCTAGTTAGGATAAATAATGATATATGAATCCAAATTAAATAGGTACATGAACTATAGTTAAAAGAATTAGGTAACCATGGGTTAAGGAAAGTAACTATGGTTAGTGCTTGTACCTTGAATTCATTGAACAAAGTACAAAGGGGCTAAGTGATGGTAACCGAAATTAATGGGTTCATGAACACTTTGGAGGATGATTCTTGAGTTAAGAGTGAGGCAAGACCCTTGCCTATATAAGGAGACCCCACACGCCCACTAGGTGCTCATCCCATTGTGTCAACTTTGGTAGAGACTAGTAGACCACACGGCCATTCTTAGTGTACACACCATAGTGTTAAGCTTGTGGGAAGGATAAAGAAACATGCCCATCTCTTATGCTTAATCCTAGTTGGTGAGAAAGAGAAAGAGAATGAAAGAAATTAGGAAGGAAAAAGAAGAGAGAAAGAAAGGAAAGAAAGAAGAAAGGGATCATGCCAAGCCCTACTTCGGTTTCGGTAAAAACAATAAGTTATATTCGAGGATCTCATTTTAAATAGCATTTTAGAATGAAGGTTAGTAAAAGCAAGTATTTTTATAAGGTGAAATATGTAAGTGATATTCTATGATATCATTCTAAATAGTAATTTAGAATGAAGGTTATGATTAGATGATAATTATTCTACTATATCTATGAAAATAAATAGTATGATATTACTATATTAAAATGTTGTAAAAATAGTATAATAATACTATGATAGTATCACCTTACTATGTTTAATTGTTAGAAAATAGTATTACCTTGCTATGTTTAATTGTTGGAAAATAGTATTATCTTAATATATATTTTTTTTATAGAAAATCCACTCAGAAAGAGTGGGGGGTTTGGTGGACCCCTACCTGTTTATTAATAAAATAAAAATTTATGGGGGGGACATAAAACCTTACCCCTACAAAGACCAAGGGGGGGACATTAAAACTTACCCCTTACAAGACCTAGGGGGGACAAAAAACCTAACCCCTACTAAAACAAAACCAAAAAGGGGGGGACATAAAACCTTACCCCTTAAGAAAAAACCAACCAAAAATAAAATTCAATCAATTACCATTAACCAGACGAATATGACCCAAACATGCTTTGTCAAGAAATATAAGAGATTGGAGCCGAGAAGGACCATCTTAAGTAGAAAAAATATAACCTGATCGCTCAGTGATACAACCATGATTTGCAAGAAAGTCAGCAACCATATTAGCTTCCCTATAAATGTGAGAAATAGAGTAGCTAGTATCCATCACTTGAAGAATCTTTTTATTCCAATACCAAGCCTTCCAAGGATGGTTAATAGTACCCTTCCATGCTTCCACCAGTGATTTAGCATCAAATTCAACTTCCACCTGGAGATAGCCCAAACTATGACAAAGAGTAAGACCATCCAGGAGAGCTCTAGTCTCGGCAATATAATTGGAGCAATTAGCATAAAAAGAATAAAAGCTAGCAAGCATAACTCCATTATGATCTCTAATAATACCACCTCCTCCTGCTAAACCAGGGTTTCCTTTGGAAGCTCCATCCACATTCAATTTGAATCTACCATGAGGAGGTCTAAGCCACTTAATATGAGAAATAAAAGTTCTTCTATGAATAGGAGGGGGCATATTTTGAAGAATAGAAAAATCCATAGGCTTTTTGGATGGAAGGGAACTCAAATCAGACATCCATTTTTGAATTTTGGCAATAATAACTTCATTAAGTTTACGCACATTGTTGAATCTTCGAGAGCAACGTTCTTTCCATATCTCCCAAATAGAAATAAGAGGAAGAATATTAAAAACCTTATTGTGACGTCTCTCAGAAGCTCTAAACCATCTCATAAGAAAACAATGAATGTTGTCGCTGGGCTGAGGAAATATAGAGCAAAGCTTACCAAAGTAACTCCAGACCACACCTGCAATGTCACTTTTTAAAAGAAGATGAGTTAAAGTTTTTGTGTGACCATGAGTACAACAAGAGCAACAACTGGCTAGGGGAATGCCAACATATTGAATCATAAAATCAATAGGAATAGCTCCATACATAACCTTCCATCCAAAAATTTGGATTTTAGTTGGGGTGGACTTATTCCAAACAAACCTGGGCCAATCTTTCTGTGTGGAGGAGTTTCTTATAGATTCCCAAGCTGTTTTAACTGTGAACATACCTTTAGAGCTTAATTTCCAACTAAAAACATCTTCTGTATCCGAAATAAATAAGCCTGCATCTCTAATATCATTTTTGAGGTAATCAGGGAGATGATTAGAAACAAGGCTGAAATCCCATGAACCATTCTTATCAAGCATTTCCAAAATATGAGGAAAAACAGTAGGAGTATTAATAGAATGAACAATCAGTGGGATATCTCCAAACCAACAATCAAGCCAAAAACTGATTTTATTTCCATTGCCAATTAAAGCCGATGTTTTGCAAACTATATCCTTACACATTTGACTAATATGAATCCAAGTTTTGGAAGCATCAGGACGAGAAGAAGCATACCAATGTGTTTAAATTGAAACTTAGATTTGAAGAAGTTGGACCAAAGATTATCAGTTTGATAAATCTTCCAAGCTTGCTTCATTCTAAAGGCAGAAGAAAATTCTTGCATTTTCCTAATACCAATACCACCTTCCAATAAAGGAAGGGAACAAGTATTCCAGTTAATCCAATGCCTTTTTTTAGAGTCAACCCTATTATTCTAAAAAAATTTAGCCATAGATTTGTCTATCAGAGCAGAAATAGCTTTAGGAACATAGAGGCCAGCTAAGAGGTGAGTAGAAATAGAGGATAAAACATGTTTAATGAGAATCAATCTACCACCAGCAGATAAAAATTTACCTTTCCAACCTTCAATCTTATTAAGAATTTTATCAATTAAAGGATTATAAAAGACATTTTTTAATCAACCTTTATAAAGAGGAACACCCAAATAAGTAAAAGGAAAATTTTTATTAGGGATGTTAACCCAATTGGTGATAGCAGTACTTCTGGTTTTAGAAATTTTAGAAGAGCAATAAAAAGCACTTTTAGCACGATTAATCAGCTGACTAGAAGAAATTTCATACTTTGAAATGAATTCAAAAATTTTCTTAATATTCTGTTTTCTACCATTGCAAAAGATAAGCGTATCATTAGCAAAAAGAAGATGGGATATCTGAAAACCATACCTTCCCAATTTATAGTTCAAAGAAAGATTTTCAAAGATGGACTTCAAACCCCTACTAAGAACTTCCTCAGCTAAGATAAAGAGAGCAGGGGAGAGAGGATCTCCTTGTCGAAGACCACGCGAACTCTGAAAATAACCTTGAAGACTACCATTAATAATAATAGAAAAGGATTGAGAGTAAAGACAACCTTTAATCAATCTGAGAACATCATTCTTGAATCCCATCTTGTGAAGAACTATTAAAATAAAATTCCATTCCATACGGTCATATGCTTTCGACATATCCAGTTTGAATATAATATTGCCACCTGGAGTCAATCTATCAATGTCCTGCACCATTTCTTGAGCTAAACTTATATTATTAGTAATATTCCTCCCCTTAACAAAACCACTTTGCTCATCAGAAATAATAGTGGGAAGAAGAATACTTAACCGATCAGAGAGTAAGCGCGATATAATCTTATAAAGAAAATTGCAAAGACTAATAGGTCTGTAATCAGAGAAAGAAGTAGGAGAGCTACAGTGGGGAATAAGCGCAATGGCAGTAGCATTAATAGCTTTAGGCATATCAGCATGGATAAAAAAAATAAGATATAGGACTAAAGAGATCATTCTTAATAATATTACAACAAGATCGATAAAAATGACCTGAAAACCCATCGGGGCAAGGAGCACTATCAGCAGACATATCAAACACCACTTTCTTTATTTCATCCTTAGAAGGAGAGATAGATATAGAATTATTGTCTTCATCCGAGACTAGACAAGGGATGTAATTAATAATATTTTGATCAATTTGGCCATTAGATGAGGATAATAAATTTTTAAAAAAGGAAACAGCTACAACACCAATATCCTCTCTATTATTCAACCAGTTTCCTTGCAGATCTTTAATCTTAGTAATGAAATTCTTACCCCTTCTTGAATGAGTAACCATATGAAAAAACTTAGCATTATTGTCCCATTCTCTGAGCCATTTAATTCTAGATTTTTGGCGCTAAAAAATCTCTTCTTGAAGAAGGACACCTTGTAAATCTTCTTTCAAAATCTGAAGTTGCGAAATGTTCTCATTATCCCAGTTATTTTGAATGTCTTCTTCGAGAGAACTAATACGAAGTTCAAAAAGAATGTCATCAGAGGGTTAGCATAGATAGGGTTATTCCAAGAATCCGAAACAGTTTTTTGAAAATCAGAATGAGAAATCCACATTTGTTGAAATTTGAAAGGAGCAGGAATCCTAGAATTATCTTGACCAAAAGAAAACACAATAGGAGAGTGATCAGAGGCTAATCTAGTAAGATGAGAAACAGAAGTATGAGAAAAAACTATTCTCCAATCAGCATTTAAAAGAACACGATCTAAACGAGCATAAATGCGATTCAAACTCTCTTGGTTATTACACCAAGTGAATTTATTGCCAATAAACCCTGCATCCATCAACCCCATTCATCTTAATCTATTGTTAAAATCAGTAAGATAATAATATTAACATCCCTTTCCTCCCAATTTTCATCAATCTAGCAATAACATTAACATCACCTCCAATAAAGAAGGGGGCCTGTATAAGAGGAGAAGCAATTACTAAGGTCTGACCATTGGATGTCTTATTTTTTTATTATTTTAGTTAAGTTTATATGCTCTATATATGCATCTGTTCCATTTGCCCTCACACAATAATCATGGGTTCTCTTCTCTCGCCATGTTTTCCATTTAAATTTTTTAAAATGTGGTTAAGATTCCTTTAACCTTATCTAAAAATATGGTTTAAAATATAATTAACTCATAGGGTTAAGGGAAGATCTTAACCACAGTTAATAATTAAAAAATTCTTTTAATTGGGTTATATCTTAACTATGTTCAATTCATTAACGCATGTGTTTACATATCGTAATCTGTTTTTTGTTTTTTCTATTATCAGGTTAAAAATATAAATCATAGTTTAAAGTAGCTACGACTCTTTATAACCTTTTTGTAATACTGATAAGTTATTCCTTCGCCATAGAAACCACACATATTTTGACCTTCTTGTCTTTTGGAGCACTTCTCTTTAAGTACAAAGCAAGCGTCATCTTCTTCTGAAATCACTTTTCCTTAACTCGCTCGAGAGCTATTTTTAAGGATTCTTCCACTAATTTGGCATAGTTTATGCAAAGAAGCCCTACAGATTAAGGACCTTGTTCCCCCCCCCTCCGCACAGACTCTAATCATCTTAAACTCCTTGGTAACAAAAAATAAGAAGGAGACAATCTTTTTCTCCTTAAAACCCACGCTACAAACATCGTTTTCTATCTCTTCCCAAGAACCTTCGATATTCCGGTCAGAAGAAACCCACCCTCCTGCCAGCTTCCATGCCCAATCGTTCCATCTCGCAGCGTTTCTTCTATCCTGCACTTTTTCTCCCCTCGTCCTCACCGGTCAAGCATCTCTTAATCTCATCCCGCTCCCCACTACCCCTCTTCCTCTTTCAACCTCAACCCTCACCCCAGTCTCCACCATCTTCGATTAGCTTCGCGTTAGTCCCTTGTTCCTCCACACTGCGGAAACGCCACCACCGACCCAAGAACCACTCTCCAGCGGCGAATTCCACCCGCATGTGTCACAAAGCCTCCCACGGACGGTGTGACAGACCGCCACCTGCGAACCACCAGGGCACTATCATTCCTTCCTCGTCTCGTTCTTCTATTTGGTCTCTCCAGTCTCTCCTTTTCTTCTGTTCCTTCTTGGCTCTCGGATAACCCCCGCAGATGCCGCCGTCTTTCTACATTCCCTTCCAATCTCCTCCATTTTGGCTTTGAAGCACAGTCAATGCTTCCAACGAAACATAAACGACTGAAGGATCAGGCTTTGAGTTCACCATTTCAAATAATCAGTCGAAGCATGGAAAAGATCTCCTCCAAGGATTTATCTAATGGGTCATTCCAACCCAAGAGCTGAAGATCAAGGGTCCAATTCCGTCAAATTAGCTTCACCTTCCAAGCGTCGGCTTCTAAAGCTTCGAAGGTGTTTACTACACGTAGGCTTGGATTCTCCTTCTATGCTTGGAGCTGTTCTTTGGAATATTGGGAGGCCGAATGAGTAGCCCCATTTGAGGGTAGGAGAAAGAATGAAGGTCTCTGCAAGTGAGGAGTTGGCAGCCTGGTAATTCAATACAAACACGGGTTGTCATGTTTATTGTTAGCTATATCGCTATAAGCCTTTAGTATAGTAATAATTCGAGGGACCGTGGCGGGTTGAATCCAGAGAAGAGCGAAGGGGATTTTCAGGTCAACGCGCCAAGTCAACAGCCCATTGGAGGAGACCGTGTAGATTAAACCGGTTCTGGCGTTTTCTTTAGCGGCAGAACAGGACGAGAATCTTGAGAGTTCGGAACCGGAGCGCCCAAACTGCGACAGAGAGTAGGACTTCGTCTTGGGTTTGTCGGCATCGGAGAAGGATCGAAGTTTCCCGCGAGAGTGGGTTTTTTGTCATGCGATCCGTGACCCGGACCTGGTGACGAAGGTGGCCTGAGCGCCGGTGCGATAAGGCGCTGGCGAATGGGAGAACCGGTTTATGTCCCTGAGCGGGAAGGCTTACGATTAGGAAGTTGGTTGCCCCATGCTGGGGTCTGAACCTCTTTTCGAGATTGGATTTCTCTTTCTTAGAGGGGACTAGGGAGTAATTTAGCAGCAAGAATGAGTTGTATCATGATAACGTTGTGATGTCGACTTTGCCTTGATTTTTGTTTTTTATTGGTATATTGAAGGCGTGTGGTGTAGCCTTCCTTCCGTATGCTTATGGGCTTGGCCAAGATTCCGACTTTGTTCTTAAAGAAGAGCGTTGGCTCCAATTCGCTTCACTCCTCACAAGCCGAACTCAATTGCTGACTTTGTTAAAGCACAAAACCTGAAGGTCGAAAAAAAAACCAAATCAAACTAATTTTAATTTTTTAAAGCTTAACACAAGGGGTTAAAAGGACACGTGACACGAGTTTATCGTCCTACCCATGCTCATGGATGTTTTGTTTATTTTTTGGTTTTTTTTTATAATTTTGATTGCGGAGAACTATCCACTATTTCGATGAGAGTAAGTTTAGATTTTCCAGAGAGTCCACGCATCGCCGATTGCTGTGATCTCTGGGAAAGGTTAAGTGGAGGTTGCACTTTTTCAGACATTCCGCTGCTAAGATAAGTATTGGAGAAGATGAGAACAATAAAATAGATAAAAGTGGAGATACGATTTCCCTGGTCCTGACTCACCGCTCTCCTGGGGGTATTTATAGTTTTAGACTCAAGATTCCATGGATTCCCTATCACTGCACTCCACTCATTACCAAATATGTTGAATATTCGGGGCTTACTTTCACACAGGTGACCTACTTTAATGAGTCGGTTTTTTTGGGTCTGATACACCAGAAGTGACCAGCATTAAATGCCAAGACAGTGTTTTTCACCACGTCAGAGTATATGATCACCTCCCTGATCACTTCCTCCTCAATTTGGTATCCTTGTTGACCTCAACTTGGCTCGTTGTACATGTCACACGAATAATACCGTTGTCCAAAGAAGACTCTACTTCGCACTCCTGGTACCGAATATTTTGTCCTGGAGACAACGGTCCGTTGTCTAGAGAGCACAAAAAAAGTTTTTTTTTTCCCCCCCCCCCCGCCCTTTTCCCCTCATTTGGGGATCGTGTCTCCCGTTTTGTGGACATAACATCGCAAACACTCGTTCCAATACCTTAATCATGTTTTATACCGAATGTTATCCTTACAAATTTCCCTTGATTACCATTGCACGTATTTCGAAGTATCTCATAGCTCAATGCTAAGATACCTTCCCTCCATGGCGATTAAATGTGTGTGAAGCGTAGACCTGACTTTCGAATCGCCATACCACTGCCTCATGCTATGAATTGTCATTGCATCATTAATGTGTTAGCAGGTTTTGTCATCATTACGTTGTGAAATTCGAGCCGCTTCTTCCTCTGACGTTACTCTATTTGTCTAAAAAGACAATCATGCCCGTGAAATTTCTTATGGTACGGCGCAGATGAAGGATATTCCATCCCCACACGTTAAGTTCTGAACACTATTAAATTTGAAGAAAATGACCTCTTGACCTTTCTTTTGTTTACGTGCAACGACATGATGAGATTCGTTTGTCCTTGTGATTTTGTTGAGTTGCCTAGAAATAGGTTCGAACTCTTGTAAGACCCGACATCCTACAAACTAAATAGGACTTTGAATCAGCCCCACTTACTTAACCATGTTAAAACCCTGCATACAATGCATACACCAGTATCCAAATGGAGGAATAAAATTCCGACATAAAAATCAACCCATCGTATACAATATGTCCTAACACACCATAGCGCCTCATAACAAACTATCTAACATATCCACCCGTAAATAACTACGACAACATCACTAGAGAGTCAAAAGTCTAATACAACCTGCTCTTCCAAAAAGAAATGTAAAACTACTCATAGGATAACTTGGCAAAATCATAGCCCTCCCCCTCAGGACGCCACCTCTCCTCTTCTCGCATACACCTCCTCGGTCCATGTCTCTTCTCCTAACATGAAGACAATGCAAGTACGACTCATGAGTTTGGAATACTCAGTGGATAAACAAACTAACAACACATAAGATAGCATGAGCAATACATATCATACTCAGTTTATCGAAGCTATACTCATAATAATTTCGCGTAAATAGGCAGAACAGAGTCGTAGCATAATAACAGTCATACATCATCTTAACATCGTGTACTTGTGTATTCTTATCCAGTGAATTAACTTCACATATGCAAACTCATAGCCGCATGATGCATATGTATTTTTGTCCCGACAACCATAAGCATAGGTTTGTCCCGGCAACGCAAGATTCATAGTGTTCGCAACTCGTCGAGGTGAATGTTCGTCCCTGAGGATCCTTCTTTCATAGCAACATGAGTGCAGAACGCGTAAGGATGTTCGTATGGGGGATCATTCTTTCATGGATAATTTGTGTACATATTCGTATCCAATGTATCATCTTTGAGACAAGGTGACTCATGAGACTTATACTTACCATGCATGCACGTGTTTGCTTGAGTGTCATGATTGGAATCAATAATCATATCCTTTACTTCCAATCTTCCATTTAGAACTCCGCTATGTTACCTCTCCTAGTTAGAGAATCCCAACGTGGAGATTTTCCTCTAAGGTTTTGGCCTACCCTAATACCGATCACCATACAAGTAAATAAGCATACTTTACAATAACACAATAATTCATTTAACTTAATTTCTTCATAAATCAAAAACATCATACTAATATTTAATTCTTAGACTTTCCAACATGTAAGTGGCATTATTATGGTACTTTGCCATTTCATCTGAACATTCCATCACACTACTCCATCTACACAACCAAATACTCCGATTCCATACTTCACCCCAACCTCATAGTTTTTCCCTTCCCTCCGTTCATCCTCCATGGTATAATCCATTTTTATCTCTAGTAACTTATCATACAGAATTAGGACCCGACTTCAATTACATTTCTAATCCTTCATATTACTAATATCATCAACTTCATTATAGAGTTGAGTGGGGATTTGATCGCTTTAAGGTCCTTCCTTGGATCCAAATCGCTCACATAGGATTGGGGAAGCTTTGAGGACGATCTCCACGTTCCCTCTAAATCTTCTAACATCTACTTCTCCACGCATCCCTCTCACAAAACCCTAGGTTTTCTCCCCCTTTTTGCCAAAGTAGGTTTAGAAATAGATAGAGAATTTTAATATCTCAGTAGGAACCCCTATTTTATAGCCTAAGGTTGGGACCCCAAGATCAAAAATTCTTACTAAAATTCGTCAAAAACACTGAGCCGTTCGTCGTGTTTGATGACTCGAGCGATCGGTGCCTCCGCTCGATCGTTGGTTTATTGACCGTGCGATGTCCAAAAACACACCTCTTGAAAAGTTCTAATACCAAAATTTGACTATCGATGCTACCGATGCGATCGTTTTTGGACCGATCGATGCTACTCTGACCGAGCGATGGGTGTTCTGTAATTTTGACCTACTCTACTATTTGCCATAACTTTGACTCGTCGTCGGCTTTTGACGATTCAACTTCGTTGGATTCATCTTTTGAAATGAACATTTTTGGTATTTTAGAATGTTCCAATTCTACTTTATTATGGACCAAAAATCCCACAGTTGCTGATCGTAATTCCATCAGACAAAACCTCAAAAACCTATTTTTGACTTAGCTTAAACTAAAAAATAAGGAAAAACATTAAACATGACCCAACCTCGCAGATGATTCTAAATACCTTTCCCTAATGTTCAAGGAATCACTCATTCCTCTAAACTGTACATTTCCCTATATGTACACTTCGAAGAACATGAGACATTCTTAAATTACCCATGAATGGATGACACAGTCAAATCTTCAACTTTAAAAGGCGACCTCTAATTTGAATGTTCATAAATGGGATGATATGAAGTTTGATTGTTCTAAAGCTAATCTAGTGACTTGTAATTCTAGTTTTAACTATGGTCCAGAATTCCTGAGTCGAAATTGTTTAGAAAGATCTTAGATCTTTACTTGAGATATTAGATCGAAGGTTACCGCCTCATCGAAGAGAGCAAAATATTGAGCTCTCAAAATTGAAGAGTTGGTTGCTCTAGCCGCCTGTGGAGTTGAATCTGCCAATCCCTCGAAGACCAAAGTCATTGTCCGGGAAACTGTCAAGGAATCCATAGATGGTTCAGATTGTGACTCTAGAGGATGAAGAAGAGATACTTTGCTTTCCCTACAAATTTAGAATTTTTTTGAAATTTAATAGAAAATTCAATCCAAAAGACGAAATCTATTGAAACCCTTAGTCTCAACACTATGATATAAGAAACATCTTAAAAGTGTGACGTATCCCCAAGGTTCAGCTATGAATGCCAAGCTAAGACCATAATATTGCCGCTGAGCTTCTAATAAGAAAAGATCAATGCAAGCAGGATGAAGTGACTCCGAAATGAGGATCAATAGTTCTTCCTGTTGAGGAGACTATGAGTTATTGGCCTCACTGCATACCTTATTTTTGGGATTGAAGAATCTTCTTCAATTGTTGTGAGTGACCAAACATAGTGA
>JABCRI010000648.1:0-17700 GCA_015143295.1 Tetracentron sinense | reverse complement strand
TGGAATGGTGTTCTAAAATGAGGTGATATCAGGCATCGCGGAGTTTCGTTAGATAGTACATGCATATCCTTCTCAGCTCGTCATGTGTGCTCTTTGACACAGTAGCTATGGTTAAAATTCACTACCCTTAAGGTTATAAATTAACCTTAGTTTTAGAAATATCTAAAGAAATTTAACCACATGAAGGTGAAAATCATAACCAAGGTTAATCCTTAAAATATTTTCTAAAAACTAAGGTTAGATTAGTTAATTCTAGGTTGACGGGAAATCTAACCCACGATTAAGGATGGCAAAGAGGATGGGCGAGATTGGGAGGTGTGCGTGTACCACTCGATGGGAATGTGAAATGCATGCTATCACCCTAATTAAATGAGTGTCCCACGCACCCTGCAAAAGACTGGTGCCTAGGTGAATCTTGGGATTGCAGAGGTAATCCATTTGCCATTTTGGGGGTATTAATGGGTCAAGTTGTAGGGTTGTGAACGGGATTGCAGATAGTATCAGTATCATTTAGTTGGATATTCTCCGAGGAGGTATCCGGGCGGAGCAATTCGTAATCGAAAATAAAATTACTGTCTGTTTATAGTCGGATACGAATTCAGATATTGGTATATCTGATCCGATAAATATCCGTCTGATTATATAATATATATAAATAACATATTTTAAATTTATAAAATTAATATAAACTTAAAAATATATTTTTTAAATAAAAATTTATATATTTTAACATTTTTTTAATATTAATTTATATATATTTTTTTAAATAATCAGATAATTCGGATACTATCCGAATTCAGATATTTAATCAGAGTCGAATACGGATATCTATTTCACTATTCGCCAGATAATGTATTCGGATTTGGGTATTCGAATATATAATTGGATACAAATTCAAATATACCACACCCCCTATTAGGTTGGACCAAGTACCTCACATGATAGTCAAATTGAAAGCCTTTTTTGTATTAAAAAAAAAAAAAAATCATGAACACACGCCCCAATTAAAAAATTAATCCGAACATTTCAAATAAGAGGAGTGCTAGCTTCAGCTGCATTTACTCCAAAATTTCCATAGAGGCAAGATGGGGTAACACGTGGATATCTTTTATAATTTAACAATTTACCTAATTAAACATTCTAAGATATTTTATTTTACACCGACATCCTCTCATTGAGTGCCCCGCTCCAAAACTGGAATAGGCACGCAGAAAGAAGCACGCCCCTTAAAAGCAATGGCCTAACTCAAATAATTTGATCTCCCATTTGCCAACTGTTCTTTATCGTCCGAGAGATACAATAAATTTGGGAGGTTAAAATCCATCGCATGACTCTTTGTTTTTTTTTTTTGGGAAATAATCGCCTCCTCCCTCGGTGACTCCTGAAGGGGCGTCTCGGCTCCCCTGTTCACGCCACGTGTCCTTCTTTAAATCCCTTTTAACCGTGGTTAAGATTCATTTATTCCTAGGGTTCACCTATTTACCTTGGTTTTTTTCTTGAAAAATATAACCACAAAATTAAAAAAAATTTAACCCGAGTTAATGACATTTGAAGGCTTCTCACTGGTGGAGCGAACTATTGCTCTTCTGTTTTTTTTAGTACCATGTGGATTATTAAGGTGGAGTGCTACAAAGGCTGGCTTGTTCCGGTGAATTTCTGCCATGTGGGGTGTTTACGGTTGAAGTCAAATCCTCTACGGTGATAACCGGATTTGGCAAAATCCGGTTTTCACCCCTAGAGGTCTCCACGTGTCCCTTTTGACACCCCTTAACCGTAGTTAAGTTTCACCCATCCCTAGGGTTCACCCACTCATCTTTGGTTTTTAGAAAAAATATTAATTTTTTAAAAAAATATTTAAATATCAAAAATGCTCTAAAGAGACTTTTTTTTTTTTTTTTTTTAAATTAATATTTTTTTTCCAACAACCAAGGATGGGTGGGTGAACCCTATGGGTGGGTAAATCTTAACCACAGTTAAGGGGTGTCAAAAGAGACATGTGGAGACTTCTAGGGGTGATAACCGGATTTGCCAAATCCGGTTATCACCGTAGAGGATTTGGCTTATTTACGTTTTCATTCTCTCGAGTGATTAGTTCATTTTGCTTGTCTAGGGCCTTTTAGGGTTGAGTTTGTTAGTCTATTGATTTTCACCTTAGGTCTTCATATTAATTTTGATGATAATACAATAATGTAATGATATTTTGTGTTATTAATGTCTCTTTGAGTTTATGTGAAATTCAGTATACTAAGAGTATTAGCAAGCCATTCAATGAAATAACATGAAAAAGACTATCTATTGAGAAGATTCATATTCTAGTCAAAGCAAGTTAAGTTGGATCATATTGAAGATGTTAAAGATCTAAAGTCAAAGTCCAAGTCGGATCTTGAAGCTAAAGAAGAAATCTACTCAAGATCAAGATTGAAGATGAAGACTCTTAAAAAGGTTTTATAGTCTTTGAGAGTACTTAAGATTTATATAAGAAATCCTCAAAATTTGGTCGGTTGAATTGTTCAATTACTTAAATTGACCATATGTGCTTTAAGATCTAATTGAATATTAATCTAAGGACTTAAAACATGATAAATATCTTGTTAAAGATAAAATATAAGACCCAAGGAAATCATGCACATTATATTGGTTAAGCCAAGATGAGTTTTCTTAGAGAAATACAGAGGACTCGTCAACGAGTCCATTGAAGAAATCTCACTCGTCGACGAATGGGTTACTAGAAAACATTCTATAACTCACTGTTATGGAACTCGTCAACGACTGCTAAGAGTGAAATTCCACTCGTCGACGAGTGCATGCAGGAAACGTCCAACAACTAATTTTTAACGACTCTTTGAGTTTCCAAGATGCCTCCAACGACTATATCTTTGCAATGACTATAAATAGGATTGATTTATGAATGAAATAAAGAACTCCAATACTTTCAATTAATTAAATCATTCACTCAAAGCTTAGATTGTCAAATCTATCGAGTTCAACCTAGAAATCTCAAATCCTAGTTTTTGAGCCTTTCAACTCTAATCTTTCAAAGATTTTCTAGACAGTGTTAAAGTCTTTATTAGCTCATCTAAGGAACATAACCAGATTATAAATATCTTTTATCAAGAGTGTGTTGAAATTAAGAAGTCCGTGAGAGTCTTGTCTGTGAAGTCGGAAGCTTTGTAAGGTGTGATCTATACCCGGAAAGAGATTATAACGGTTTAGTCTTCACTCGGAAAAAGGTTATGCGATAGGGTATAAATCGTGGTGAATCCTCTAACGGGTATAGCTTTAGGCGGGGATATAGGCGGATTTAATATATGGTGTTGGCTTATCGATCAAAAAAAAAAAATCTCTCGAGTGATGGTTGATAGGCCATCATATTTTGTCTGCTTCTAAACTAGGAGATCGAGTCACAACCAATCGTGATTAAATGCAAGGAGAGTTCAATTGCATCCATGGGTCAACACGTGTCCTTTATAACCCCTATTAACTATGGTTAAGATTTCTTAACTCTTAGGGTTTGACAATCTAACTTCGCAATTGCGCACAAACAAAAGAGTTATATTTTTTCTTTTGTTTGTTCAGCCAACCAACTGCGCATAAACAAAAGAAAAAAGTGAAAATGCGCATACACCCTTTGAAGCTACAAGGGAATGGAACATGTTTCAAATTGCCTTGTACTCTCCCCATTAACACATGACCTAATGGTTGATTGAACTTCAGGCTAAAGTTCTCCGATGCCAATACTGACTAATACCTCATTGGCTCGGCTCAGGATTGTCTCTAGCAAAGTCAGAAAGGTGGTCTTGGGCTACCATACATCATGCGACATGTGGCTTGAAAAAGGGAGTAGTCATTTCATTTGCTTCCCATTTCTTCGCCACTTGATATCTCTCCCCCTTTTTATCGGTCATTTATCTTCACATGCCCGTTTAGTGTGTGGAGAAGTCAAAATCATGGACCCATGATTTGACTTCTCCACCATGTTCCCCTATTTTGTGGATGCCCGAGACAAGCCTTTCTAGCTTCAGAGAGAATCTGAGGCCCATTGGCTCATATTGATCTGACGACTGACCCATTTATGGGATTGTCTCTAGCCCATGCCAGATACATTGGTCTCGGGGCTTCCACTCTTCATCCGACATGTGACGATAAAGGGAGAAGTCATCATTTTCATTTTCTCCCTTATTTTTGACTTTTCTTCACTTTTGATATCTCTCTTTTATTTCACATGTCAGATGACGAGCCGCCCATCATACTAAGTAAGAAGTACCCCTACTTCTGATTATGCCATCACTTTATTATGGGTTTTTTTGGATGATAAGTTTTTTTTTTTTTGGATGATAAGTTGTGGTTAAGTCGGACGACTATAATAAACATTTAAAAATAAATAAAATTACATCCTAAGGTATTTTTTTTTTGGTATGCAAAAAAAAATAAGGCTCCGAAGTGTTGTCACGGCCCCCTAGGCACTGGTCCCGGGGTGATGGGTTGGCGTCCAGATTTAAGCCTGCCATAGTTCAATCCCACATTGTTAGGTTTCAAGACGTGCGGCCAGAGGACAAGCCTGCAAAGAAAGGCCAACACCAACACACCCCCCACAGGGTTGAACTCGAGACACCTAGCATGGCACGGAACGCGGGAAGCCACTGAACCACCCCCTCGGGTGGTTACATCCTGAGGTATTTACGAGTTACGACCAGGTTCATCCTCTAATAAAAAAACCATTAAGGAGAGCTAGATGATGTCAATTGGAGGACTATATTTGTTGTCCAAAATTAATTCCGCTCTTTCCACACATGATAAATCACATTGTTCAAGCTACTTTCTTGATAGACGAAATCGATCTATTCAAGTCGATCTAAGTGGTCCTTGTCCTCAGAATGCGGTCGACAGAATGAAGGAGCAAGTCGATCTATTCAAAATGTTGTGGGCTACAACCACATCCTGAGTCTGCAACGCATCAGAAAAGGTAAGCCTGAAAATTAAACTGTGGCGAGGAATATGGTTTGGGAACCAAACAAGAGACCACCATTAAATATAATTAACAATCACTCTGACGCTTTCCCAAGCTGATTTTAACGTATATTTGTTGGAAAAAATTGACCCGATAAGGGATTTACCATATGTTGGTGAATAAGAATTTACCCGACGAAAAAACCCGGAGTGCGACCCGCTTGACCCGGAACCGTATTTTTGACCCGAATAGATATGTGTATGGATATGGGTTTTGGGCTTGGGCGTCCGCTGGTGTTTTGATAACTGAATTTTCTATCCGTTTTAGTGTCTCTTCGGGAAAGTCATGTCAGTTCCAACAGACACAAGGGAGCCTATGTAATAGACTCTCATTCCTTTACTCATCGAATGTGTTTTCTTTTCTGAAGAATCAATTGCATATCTCTCTCTCTCCTTATCATTGTTGTTCGAGTACATACTTTGATCAGTTCGTTGGGTTCTGCAGATTATAGTACTATTTCTACAAAACTGAAATCCATTCCATCTTGGGAAACGATTACTCTTTAACCTTAAGCATCAAGAGGAAGTAAATTCGTTTTAAGGAAACTGTGATTCATAGGGCTCGGATTTGCTATTTTCTTCTTGTTTATTGCTATTTCAACTTGCTGGAAATTCTGTAAGTTCTTATTCTATTATTTCAGTTTCCTTGTTCTTTTGAAATTGATCCTAAAATATTTATTTAATTATATTTCTGTAAATTTAGAACAACAATATCGACCACTTGTTGGTAACCAAATGGCCTGCTCCTGGGGTTCCATAGAATCTAGGGACAAAGAATCAAGATGTCGTCATAACTCAATAAGGTCATCTGAAGTAGCAGGATTAGCAGGAGGAGGGTTCTAGATTCCCGCGGAAATGGTTTGAAACCATGGTAGAGGCAGAAAGACCACATTGGTATCTAATTTTATCTCCCAAAGTGTGCTGGATAATGCCGAGGGGATGCCAAGGGTGATACCACAGAGACGTAAGAGAACCATCGCCAATAGAATGCCTAATCAGGCCAGAGGCCATCTCACGAGTCTTTAAAATATTCCTCCAAGACCAGGAACAGTCAGCTGTAATAGAAACTTGCCAAAAAAAAATACGTCTTCTAAGATGACACCACTTAACCCATAGGCCTAAATCATTAGAAGTAATTTTCCAAACTTGGCCCATAATATGATAATACCTGCCTTATTCTAGTCTAATAGCCTACGAAAAATCGAGACCTCCTTCTTTAGGAGTGCAAGAATGGAGCCAGCTAATAGGGTGATTAGATCTCTTGACGTTTGCTCTGACAAATAAAAGGTTGCAGCAAAGTTGATCAATGGACTTAATAACCTTTTGGGAAGCGAAAGGCTGCCAAACCAATTAATATGAGAGCTTTGGATCTATGGGTCTTGGTTACATATAGTGCCACTTTGGTTCAATTTTAGTTATAGAAATAGTCTTCTTCGTATTTGTAATTACCAAACCACCGCTGTAATAAAACTTTTTTGGAGTTGCTCCGGCCATTTGTCCAACTGGAGCTCTGTTCATATTTGGGTTGCTCTATTCAACAATTTTCATCACTAGTGTATGAATTTGTTAACCTTCACTAAGATATTTTTACCTATGCTTTAATTATCAAAATCCACTAAATTTAATGGTAGTTTAGACTTTTCATAGGGGATCAATCATTAAATACAGGAGAAAAAAAATATAGTTGAACTTTTCTTATACTTTTTGTCTCTCTTATTTAATGAATTCTTTATTATAAAAATACAAAAAAAAAAAAATTCCTTTATTCAATAGAGTAATAACACCGATTGAAGGATATATAACATTCACCATATATATATACTAGCAAAAACCCCGGAGTATTGAAAGAAAATGAGTAAACAAAAAATGGATAGGACAATATGATGAAAAAAATTAAAAATGTATAGTAAGAAAAGAAAATAAGTAAAAATAAATAGAAAAAAAATGATGATAGTTTGATCATCTTATGAGATTTTTATATGTATCCTCTTAAAAAAAATAGCCAATGTAATCATTTAAAAATTCCCAATTTTATTCATCATTATATAACTTTAAGAAATTAAGTTTGCATCATTATAAAAAAAATTATTCCATCTCATCTAAAAATTCAATGTGTCAAAAGTATTTAAAAGTTATAGAAATGATGACATTTCTTGTAAATAAATAAGTTTTTAAATAATTCTATTTAAATAATTAATTATTAGAAAGAAAAGTTCATATAAAAAAGAAAATATTAGTCACTTCCTATTCTTCAACTCTATGGAAACAACATCTCTATATATATCAGAAAAGATTAAGGGTGGGCCATTATTTTAGGAAAAATTTCTTTCATTCGTTTTTAATTTTTTTCATAATTAATTGAAAGATGAAAGACTTTAGAGGAAACCACTTGACACTCTAACACAAATGAATATTAAGAATAATTTAAATTTCATTTTATTACTCTTAATATCAATGATAACATGAATCTCATTAATTTCAGTGAGAATAATTCATGCTATTTTAAATCGTTGTTGCAAAAGAAAAATTAGAGACCCATAAGTGTAAAGGTAAGTAATGTCAAAACCAGAATCTGATATCTTCCAATAGCATCAAACTACCCAAAATAGTTCATGTTATTTCAAATTGGTATTTACAAAAGTAAAATAGAAGACCCAAAATAGTACCTAAAATGCACCAATACCTATCTAAAGCTCCATGTAGAGACCCATAAGTGTAAAGGTAAATAATGTCAGAACCAAAATCTGATATAGCATCGAATTACCCAAAATAGTGCTTGAAAATGCACCAATGCCATAATGCGCCCAGATTCAAGAATTTCCCAATAAGTGAACCATACTAACTAAAGTGCATAAGATATGTCAACCCTTACATGTTTGAGAATGAAAAGTGTCTTGTGGATTTGTCTACTATTTATAGGATATTAGGGAGAAGGTAGACCAAGAGTTAAAAAATGGGAGGATGGTGGATGTTACAATTTAAAAAAATTTAATTAAAGAATGAGGATTTGATGGAATAAAGAAGAGACCTCCGGCTTCCTATTTTTAATAATTTAATGTTACAACTTTATTATTTCAAATTAAAGAGTATAATTAAAGAAATTAAATAATAGAATGCGAGAGGGTGAAGATGAACATTTAACCTATCACTTGATTGAGAAAGGATGACATGACGTATTCTTATTGGATCAATTAAAGAGGGTAAATGTGAGCATTTAAATTATCACTTAATTGAGAAAAAAAATAATAAATAAAAGGATGACATGACGTATTCTTATTGGATCAATTAAAGAGGGTAAATGTGAGCATTTAAATTATCACTTAATTGAGAAAAAGAATAATAAATAAAAGGATGACATGACGTATTCTTATTGGATCAATTAAAGAGTAGATGTCATCTAAACAGACATATAACATCAACCAGAATAGAGAATAGAGGCCAATGAGATATGTCACGTGGAACCAACTGACATATAATATTAGTATAGATAGACATAGGGGGGGGGGGGGTGTTAAACCTTCACCAAGATTAGTCTAGTTTTTTTACCCTTGTGTATTAAATATAAGGATAATTTGATATTTTTATACATTAAATGGAAGACAAGAAAAGTTAAACTATCCACACACACATGTTCACTATATGGACGAACTTGGTAACATTCACTAACACATTTTTATCCTTATATTAATAATCAAACAACGTCTTCAACTTAAGATAACCCTTGATATTTTAGATTTTACCAGTATTGCTAGCTATTGCGATGTAGAGCTGGTCGCTACATTCGAAACAAGTACTCAATAAAGATTCTAAGTTACGATTGCAAAGTTATGCCAATTTAAAGTTAAAGTGCACGTTTTGACTTTCAATCTGCCTTATTCTTGCCCTTCTCTTTAAGAAGCCTTCCGCTACTCATTATACATCAAAAGAAAGTTTAGTTTTTTATAGGAGACCAGTCATTAACTGCATGAGAGAAAAAGTACAATTTGACTTTCCTTATACTTTTTATCTCCCTATGTAATGAATTGTTCTCCATAAAACTATCAAAGTACTATTATATTTAATAGAATGATATTCAATACATAGGGGTTAAAAATTTTAATTAATGCTAACAAGTTCACTATACTCTTACCCTGTGTTTTGTTGCTGAGAAAATAAGTGATAAAAGAGAAAAGAAAAGAAAATTGGACAAAACTCAACTAAGAATTTTATTAGAAATCCGAAACTTTCTTTTCTTTTCTACACTTACACCTATTTTTTGGCAACCAAACAAACCCTTAGTGAAAGATAGCGTGATAGCATTCCTGGTATTGCTAAAGTTCACTATGTAGGCGAGCTTTGTAATCTTCACAAGGCATTTTTACCCTTATATTACTTATGAAATTCACTAAAATTAAGGATAATTTAATCTTTTTACATGAGACAAGTTACTAAATGTGGGATAGAAGAAATATAGTTTGATTTTTCTTTTGATTTTTGTCTCCCCTATTTAATGAATTGGCCTCTATAAAAATATTAAAGTATCTTTATATTTAATACATAAGAATAAAAAAACTTTGTGAAGGCAACATGTTCACTACTCTTAGTGAATGATATATGTATATATATATATATAGCATTCGAGGTGTTGTTAAAGTTCATTATGTAAGCAAACTTGGTAACTTTTACAAGATATTTTTGCCCTTATATTAATTATTGTTTCACTAGTATTAAGGATAATTTAGTCTTTCACGTGAGACAAGTTACTAGATGCAGGAGAGAAAAAGTATAATTTGACTTTTCTTGTGATTTTTGTCTCCCATATTCAATGAATTGTCCTCTATAAAAAAACATTAAAGTACCATAATATTTAATACATAAGGATAACAAAAACTTAGCAAAGGTTAAAACTTAGGTGGCGTTTGGATTAGATTTAATTAGCCAAAAATCAATTCTGATAAAATTGATTATGTAGAAATTAATGGTCAAATAATAGATAATAGTGTTTGAAGAATAGGAAGTTGAGAGACTCAACTTTGTATTCTCCAAACACTATTATTTAAAAGAATGATTACTTGACCATTAATTTCTACATAATCAATTTTATCAGAATTGATTTTTGACTAATAAAATCCAATCCAAACGCCCCATTAGTAACCATCACAAAACATTTTTAACCCTATATTAATTTTTAAATTTATTGAAATTAATGTTAGTTCGGTCTTTGTACAAGAGATCAACGAATAAATATAATTTAATTTTTCTTGTATTTTTTCTCTCCTATTTAATGAAACGTCCTCCATAAAAAAACCAAGGTATGATTGTATTTAATAAAATAATATTTAATACATAATAAAAAGAAGGAAAATACTTAACTTACAGGCCCAATAGGCTACCTATTCTAATGTACAGTCTTCATTGGACAATGCCCCTGTTTCACCCCACATCAATTGTAGTTAAAAGATTCACTCACTCCTATACTTCAGCAATCTAAGCTTGATTTTTAAAAGAATTAGACTACCTGACACATGGCCATGACATTAAACTACCTATTCTAATGGGGTTGGGGTGTGCTAATCACTTCCCTAAAAAGAATTAAGAATTAGTGGAGATTAACTACACGTGGCCATGGCATTAAACTACCTATTCTAATGGGGGGGGTGCTAATCACTTCCCTAAAAAGAATTAGTGGAGATTAACTAGTTAACTGATTTTGTGAAGGATAGCATTCTCCTATAGGGGGGAATTCTGGTGCCATTTATGAGTTCCAAAAGACCATTACCACGTCAGAATTGAGGCTCAAGGATTTTCAACTTGTGAAGGAATGCCCACGCGGAAACAAGGCACCTAGAATTTTATTTTTAGGAGTTGAGATCTGGATCCAGTTGACTATTGTTGTAAGATAGAATTTAAGAAGAACCCTAAAGTCAAAACAATTCGAGTGAATCGAGAGTTGAGAGGACGGTTGGACAATAAATGACCAGCCCTAAACAGATGAGGATTCATTTACTCTACAGTCTACACTGGTGGATGGTGGACTTGGTATTGGTGCAGTGTAGTAAAAGCACCTCTTATATCTCTTCAGTCTCCACTATATAAATACTCTACAACCCCATATACAAAGTGTGAGGGGAAAAATACCGGACGGACACGCGTCAGCAGCAGCTTCTTCCACGTTTTGGTTTACTGGCAGAAGGTAGGAGCGGAGGGTGTGGCACCCTGACCTGTACTCCGATGGTAAAGTCAGTATGGGTAGAAGATGATGAATAGTAAACGCAAGAACAATCACTGAAAAATACGCAAGACACTAAAGGCCCTGAACGCGTCTTCTCGGATCTGGGTTTCTGAACAACTGTCCTGTGCACTAAAAATCACGGGGTTTATATAGGGCAAGGTTGGTATGGCCATCGATGACCATGGATGGCCATAGGTGTCCATACCACGTGTCTTTGCACTCATTGCCACATATCTTGCATATATCTGCCGCCGGTTGCATTACACGTGAGAGCCTCCTATAAGTCCAATCGGACGGGATCGGTCGGTACGCAGAAGTGACCAGCATTAAATGCCGGGACAGTGCTTTCGGCACGAAACGGCGTGTTTGGCACGCTTGTCGGGATCTTGGATCACCTCCTGATCACTTCCCCCTACGAGCCGGTCTCGTCGTTGGCTCGAACTCGGTTACGGCGTAGATGCCTCAAAACACAGCACGACATCGTTGTCGGTGAGACAACGGACTCGTTGTTCGCGTAACGACAGCCGACGTTGTCAAGAGCACAACGTTCACGTTGTGCTTCAGACAACGAGCTCGTTGTCGAAGTCACAACGGAAACGTCGTTACTCGTGAGAACGAAGACGTCGCAATGCGCACAACGGGATCGTTGTACATCAGACAACGTGTGACTCCTATATTTCAAGCACGTGATCCCAACTCGTGAACACGTGTCACTTACGTGAACAAAACGACAGAAACGAGCTCGTCCCACAACGCTGAGCTGGTACACGAATTTTATCCGTTACAATTTGCCCCTTTATGATGCTTGGAACGTAGTTCGAAGCGTCATAAACGAACAAAAAGATCATACCTGGCACCACTCCGGAAGGCGAAACGTTGCGTGCTTTAAACGCTTATTGAGAAGGTCGACCGTTCACGCCAGCTGGCCACGCGTGCGAACCGTCGCGTCTCTTCAATGCGGACAGGCTGTCATCATCACCGATTTAAATTTCGAGAATGCTTTAATGACCCTGACGGTTATCATACTCGGTGAAAAGACGATCTTGCCACTGCTCTTAATTCTGTAGATACAGGTGTACGCCTCAGATGAAGGGTAATGGTGTACTTTCGCAAACCAGAGACGTCTATAAAATCCCATCGAATCCTCTCTCTCTCCCACCCTGTTTCATCAAGCACTGTTACTCTGTCGAATCTTCTTCTTGCCCGAAAGTTCATCCTCTTCAAGCTCTTCAACGATCTCCCTGAGTTCTTTGGTTCGGTACGCCCTTCATCCCTATCTCTTATTCTCTCTTACTGTTTTTCCATTTCTTTTCTTCTTCGGCTCCCAGTGTGGTTTTACTCTGCGCATACCCTTTGTTCTTGCTCTCTTCCCGACTTCTTCTTTCCACCATGGCTGCCAATGTCCCCGTAGAACCTGCTAGGATGGAGGAAGTTAGAGGCCCTTCTGATGACGAGGCCAGTTGCACAGGTAGCGCACCTCATGGTGCCTACATTGAAAAATCTTCAGTTCTGCGCCAATTCCAGTTGGCGCATCTGAATCGTTACAGGGAACGTTTCGACTTCCCTGCCGATGTCAATCTCCATTTCATGCGAGATGATGCCATCATAGACAGGCGCTCCGCCTGTACCGTTGTCTACCTCTCCCAGCTTGAGGCTGGCCTTCGCTTCCCTCTTCATCCTGTCTTGGATGAAGTTCTGTCCACCTTGCAACTTGCACCGGGGCAAATGCACCCGGGCTTCCACAAATACATGTCCATGATGATCAAATTCATCAAGGACGGGTACCCCATAGAGGCTAGGCATCTATTCCACTTCTGTCATGCCGTCAGATGCCGAGGCAATGACGACGGTCTGTATTCCTATTTCTCGTGGAACAAGAAACCCTACTGTCCAGAGCTCGTCTCGGGCATCCTTGACAGAGAAAGGAAATGGAAAGCCACTCCATTCGTCGTCTCTGGCGGCTGGAAGGCAGAGAATTCCTCGGTCCCCAACGTCTTCCGAGTGGAAGCAGGTATACTACTAGTCATCCGTTGTCCGTTGTGCGCCATTGTCCTGACTACGTTCTCGTTGTACACTGTATCTTCTCGTCCTGCTAACTTCCTCGTTGTACTCACTTTGTTTTCTCTTGTGTGCAGTGGACCCAAAGAAATTTCCATACAAGAAGTTGACCTCAGAGGAACAAGAACTTCTTACTGGTATCCGCCGTGCTCGAGGCGGGGAATACATTAGGTGGAAACCACTCGAGCTCGTCAGGCGGGGCTCCTCCAGTAACCCAGCAACTACTCAACAACAACCACAACAACAGCAACAGGGCGCCTCCCCCTCTGTACCTTCACCGTTCCCTCACCTCCCTGAAGAAGAAGAAGAAGAAATGGCCGACTCGAACCCACCACCGCTAAGCAGGAAGCCCAGGTCTGCTCGTCCTGCAGTTCAGCCACCTCCACCGCCACCGCTGCCGAAGAAGAAGAAGAACCAACCTTCCAAGGGTACAGCGCCTGCTGACCCGAAGAGAAAGATGGCCGCCCCGGCCGAACACGAGGCCAGGAAGAAGGCCAAGGCGGACAAACGCCTCGAAAAAGAGGTCGTGGTCATTGCCGCTCCCCCTTCTCCTCTTGCCACTCCTCCAACAAACCCAGGAGCCGAGGCGACAACGGCTGTGCCCGAGGTTAGCTCGGCGCCTGTCCCTTCTCGAGCTTCTGCTGCCCCAGCCAGCACGAGCTCCGCTGTCATTGCCTTGGCAGCAACGGAGGCTGGCACAACGAGTCTCCCGGCCAGTATGCTGCCGGCTTCCGCTCCGGCCTGGTCACCCGACTTCACTCGGTTCGGCGTGCCGACCGTGAATGAATCGGCGAAGAGCTCTAAGACGGCCGCCCGAGCTCTGACTTATGCGATGAGGCTCCCCCGGGACGTCGCTGAGGTTGGCCAACTCCACTTGGCCGATCTGTCCTACGCTGCCTGCCAGTCCGTGGCCACAGTGAGCTTCTCCTTCTCTCGTCTCCTACCTCAACTGTTTGAAATACTACTCCTCGTTGTGCTAACGCCCAGACATCCCTTTGCAGGTGAACGCGCTCGTGCAAGAGCTCTGTGATCGCACCCAGGACAAGCACACCCAGCTGCGGGACGGGATCAACTACTGGAGAGACAGGACGGAGACGCTGGAGAGGACTCTTGTTGAAGAGAGACTCAAGGCGGACTTCGATCTGTCTCAGTCCCAGGCTGAAACGACTCGTGCTGAGGTAAGGCTGGGCACTGCCACCAAGGTTCGGGAAAAGGCCGAAGCCGAGGCACGAGCAGCAAAGGAGGCCGAAAAGAAGGCCAAGCAAGAGACGGAGAACGCTGTTGTACGCATCAGCGAGCTGGAGCATGTCTCCCAAGCTTTGGGTAGACAACTGGAGGAAATTGAGGCAGCCAGGTCGGCGCTGGTGGAGGAGCTCGAGGAGGCCAAGAAAATTCAGGAGGACACCGAGAGGTCCGTGACCCTGAGACTGCAGCAGTATTATCAGTCTCAGCTGGACACGCTCTTGGATGAAGACCGTGCCGAGACCGAGAAGGAGGTCCTCGACTCGCTTCGCCAGCAAGGCCGCCTGAAGGAAGACAATGAAGAGGACGTCACCACGTTCTCCGAGCTTCAGAGCAAAGAACTGATCGAGCTCGACAACGAGCCCGAGGTGCAAGGTGCCGAGCTGCCTCACTTCCTTGAAGGTCCCGCACCCCTCCCTGCCGAGCCGTGCTCTGAGTCGGCTGCTCCAGAGCTTCCTCCTGCTGCCGATGAAGTTACTCCGGTGGAAGCTAACACTGCTGAAGTTTCTACCCCTGCCCCTGCTACAACGGCGACGGAGGCTGACCTTGAGCTTGCCTGACCTGCTGTCCCTCCGATTCCCTGCTCTGCTGTCCCCTTGTCCCTTCTTCTGTTTCCGCTTCTGTCTTTTGTCGATGTAACTTCTCCCTTCTCCCTTTATGGGAGTTCACTGACTGTAACTGCCCAGAAATGGGCTTCTGATATGAATGAATCGCTCTTCCCTTATTTATTCGTGTTTGCACTTCTTTCACCTCGTAGCGTAGTTCGATGCATGCACACAGAACAAGAAAGAAAATACAACGTGAGTAGCTGAACGATTTTTCACAGTCCACTGTACCGATGTTAAGGCGGTACTTCGCTATGTGAACGTTCGGATACTTGCGAGATTATAACTATTGTCTGCCAAATAAGCTATTTCGACCAAAACATTACGAGCAAAACACTATGAGTAAAATGTCATGGTCAAAGCACAACGAACAAAACACTACGTACAAGCACTACGATCAAAACACTACGATCAAAGCACTTTTTGAGCAAAGCACTACAAGTAGAGTACTACGGGAAGAGCACTACGAGCAAGCAACATGAGCAAACACTACAAGCAATCACTTATGACCAAGCACTACGAGCGTTCACTATGATCATTCACCATGAGCAAAGCACTAAGACCAACCACTTATGAACAAGCACTACGATCGTTCACCATGATCATTCACCACGAGCAAAGCACCAAGATCAACCACTTATGAACAAGCACTACGATCGTTCACCATGATCATTCACCACGAGCAAAGCACTAAGATCAACCACTTATGAACAAGCACTACGATCGTTCACCATGATCATTCACCACGAGCAAAGCACTAAGATCAACCACTTATGAACAAGCACTACGATCGTTCACCATGATCATTCACCACGAGCAAAGCACTAAGATCAACCACTTATGAACAAGCACTACGATCGTTCACCATGATCATTCACCACGAGCAAAGCACTAAGATCAACCACTTATGAACAAGCACTACAGGTAATCACAGATCCAGACACATCATCCGCGTAATTCGTTGTGAATGCAATCTGACAAATAAAGTTCATGAGACGAACGCAACGAGACTCAGTTTCGAAGCACATGCTCAGAGGATGTCATTAGGATAAGCCACTAGATTTGCTCAGGTGACATCCTTATATAAGCCACTCGTGTTCGTTGTGAGTACGCTGTTCAGTCAATGACTTTATTTGAATTACTTGCAAAACATTCACAATGTTACACTGATGCGTTAGATAGAGAACAGTATGAACAATGAGCAGGCACAAAATCACATGTTGAAATACAATCACTACGACTATCTAGAATCACTGAAAACTGGCGAGTACAACGATGTATATGAATAGCATTCCACAGATCCTATTGAAAGAATTGCCTCAGATTCATGATGTTCCAAGATTTCGAGACGAGGTTACCTTGCAAGTCTTTCAAGTAACAGACTCCAGGACTTCCCAGTCGTTCTACGATATAAGGCCCTTCCCAGTTTGGTCCCAACTTGCCACTGTTAAGCTCTCTTGTGTTCTGGAACACTCTTCGGAGGACGAGATCACCGACCTGCAGCACTCTTCGTTGTACTTTCTTGTTGTAGGCCTTCCTTAATCGTTGCTGATATCTCCTCATTTGAATACTGGCATCTTCCCGCTTCTCTTCTAGCAGATCAAGATGAACAGCCATGAGCTCTGAGTTCTGGTCTTTCTCTCCGCCCTTCTTCTTGCCGTGCCAAGAGCGCACTGTAGGCAAACTGATCTCTGTAGGAATGACAGCCTCCATGCCGTACGCTAGAGAGAAGGGAGTTTCACCGGTGGGGCTCCTTGGAGTCGTTCTGTACCCCCACAAAACGTTGTGCAGTTCGGTGGCCCACTTCCCCTTCGAATCTTCCAATCTTCTCTTCAAGGCGTTGAGAATGCTCTTGTTGGCTGCTTCGGCCAATCCATTCCCTTGAGGATAATAAGGGGAAGAGAAGACGTGCTTGATCTTCAGCTCGCTGCAAAAGTCGGCAATCAGCCGACCTGAGAACTGCTTCCCGTTGTCAGATATGATGGACTGTGGTATGCCAAACCTACAGATGATATGCTCCCACAAGAATTTCTTCACCTCTTGCTCCCTGATACGTGCAAGCGGTACAGCTTCAATCCACCGTGAGAAGTAGTCAGTCGCCACCAAAAGGAAGATCAAATTCCCTGGAGCCCTCGGGAAAGGTCCCATAATGTCAAGTCCCCATCGTGCAAATGGCCAAGGCTGCGATACAGTGCTAAGCTCTTGAGCTGGGGCATGAATCAGTCGAGCAAACCGCTGGCATTGGCTGCACCTCTTCACATACTTCTGGGCATCTGCTTGCATGTAAGGCCAGAAATAGCCTTGCCCCAGAGCTCGATGGGCAATGGTCCTCCCGCCCGAATGAATACCACATATACCTTCATGTAGCTCGGCAAGTACTCTCTCCACGTCTACGGGGTGAACACACTTCAGCAGAGGTCCGCCAAAAGATTTCCGGTACAACTCTCCTTGCACCAGGTTATAACGAGATGCCTTGACTGATACGCCTCGACTCCTTCGGCGCTTATAGGGAGGAACTCCGTCCTGCAGATAAGCCACCAACCCGTCACAGCTCGGGGACCGGATTTACGAAGAGCA
>JABCRI010000647.1:0-48041 GCA_015143295.1 Tetracentron sinense | reverse complement strand
CACAAAGACCTCCAGTGCTACGGTTGTTGAAACAAAGACAACAGATGATGTTGCTGGAAAACTCACGACATTAGCAGCAGCGGCAGGTAATGGTGGTAAGGTTTTAAATATGTCCATGCTTGTTCTAATAGTGCATGGATAATTGATTCCAGTGCTACGGATCATATGACATTTGATACTAGACAGGTCTCACCCCTTAAATCGTTCCTCACAAAAATTTGTTCCACTGCCAATGGCTCTTCGGCCCCAGTTATTGGAGAAGGACCCTTACCTCTCACTGATACTTTGAATCTAGATTCTGTTTTAGTCATTCCATCTTTGGATTACAATTTGTTGTTAGTTTCCCAAATCGCCACTGCCTCACTTTGTGTTATAATTTTTTGGCCTGATTATTGTGTGTTTTAAGGACATCCGGACGAGGCAAATGATTGGTTGTGGTGTTAGGCGAGGGAAGCTGTATTACTTGGACTTGGTGTCAGAGTTCGGACAAGCTGCGTCAAGCTCTAACGGTGGATGGCTCTAAGGGAGAAAAGCAGAAATCTAAAATCTGGTTATGGCATCGAAGTCTGGGGCATGCTTCCTTTGGCTACCTGAAGAAATTATTTCCTAGTTTATTTGCAAAATTTGATTTTTCTAGTTTCCGGTTTGAAGTTTGTGAATTTGCAAAAAGCCATCGTGTTTCTTTTCCATTAACTTTGAATAAGAGTTCAGTTCCTTTTATGATCATACATTCTGATGTTTGGGGTCCATCCAAGGTCACTACCTTAGGTGGATCACGTTGGTTTGTTATTTTTATTGACGATTGTACAAGGATGACTTGGGTGAGCATGATGAAATCTAAAGGTGAAGTGAACTTGTTATTTCAAAAATTTTATACCATGATTCACACTCAGTAGACACACAGGTTCAGGTTCAGGTTCTCCATAGTGACAATTGAGGCGAATATTTGAGTTCTGAACTTCAGCAGTATCTGGAAGGACAGAGAACTATTCATCAAACTACTTGTTCCAATACACCTCAGCAGAATGGGGTGGTCGAGAGGAAAAATTGTCACTTGTTGGAGGTTGTCCGTGCTTCATTGATAGAGGCCTATATGTCGTCCTATTGAGGCGAAGCACTTACCTCGGCAGCATATTTGATCAATTAGGTACCCTCCAGCACTATTGATTTCCAGACACCCTCCCAGGCTCTTGTTGAGGCGATTGTTGCTCCAACTGTCCCAAATTTACCTCCTCACATCTTTGGTTGTGTAGCATTCGTACATCTCCATAAGCATCAGCGCAACAAGTTCTCCTCGAGCATTGCGATGTGTCTTTCTAGGATATGCTGCTTATCAAAAGGGGTACCGTTGTTATCATCCTCCAACCCAACGAATGTTTATTACATTAGATGTAGTTTTTCATGAAGACTCAATGTATTTTTTTGCTGAGCCTGAACTTCAGGGGGAGTACAAGAAGGAAATTCAGACTCTAGACTATGATGATGAACTCTCTGAAGATGTGGATGTTCGTATCTCTGAAGAAAGGGAACTCCCTGGATCTGTTAATCAAGAAGTGGGGGAATTGGATGAAAGTAGTGATGAACACCCAGAAACTGAAGTTGTGACTCCACCTCAGCGAGTCCATCACACCACAGGCAGCTGATACACCAAACCAATCGCTTGTTGAGGATGTTCCTGAACCATCTAGAAAACAGCTACCGCAACATCTCACCAGAGGTATCCCTAAACCCACATATGAACCTGAACTTTGTAGTAAAGTTAAATATCCCATGAGTCATTATGTGTCTAACCATCGTTTGTCAGAATCAAATCACTCATTTGTAAATCAATTATCTACTGTATCTATTCCTAACAATGTGCAGGAAGCCTTAGCTAACTCAAGGTGGAAAGTTGCTATGAATGAGGAGATGAAATCGTTGTAGGAAAATAAAACTTGGGAACTTGTTGACCGTTCGCCAGGAAAGAAACCAGTATAGGAAGAATCATCTACAAGATAGGAAAGAATCACAAGAGAAAGAGGGAAAGAATCAAACCAAATCGCAACACTTATTACTAATCTTTAATTTTTAATTTATCTCTATTAAATAATTTTTCATCTCATCAAAATAAGTAAACATAAATTAATATTATTGTTATCTCTAAAATAGAAGTTATATGATTGGAGGAATTGGGTTTTGGAGAGCAGAGAGAAGTCTTATTTCTTTATATTATAGTACTAGCAGAGACCCCGTGCGATGCACGGGTAATAATTTAAGAATATTTAAAATTAAATAATATTATTTATTTATTTAAATATTAAGTAACATATTTTAATAATATTTTTAATAATATAATGTTTTTATTTGATAAACATTATAATTTGTATTAATTAATTGACTTTATAATAATAATTTATTATTATTTTAATTACATTTAATAAAAAATCATAAATTTCTTAGTATTTAACTTAAATTAATACACCCAAGAGTTGGAGATAAGAGAGAATTCTACAATAGTGGAGATAGAAAGGTCTCTAGGATGAGATAGTGGATCCAAAACCTGCAAGAGTTGGAGATAAGAGAGGACTCTACAATAGTGGAGATATATAGAGGGCTCTAGGATGAGATAGTGGGTTCCAAACTTGAACGGTGGAGGTTAAAGAGAAAATCCATGTGCTATCTCTAAAATAGAAGTTATAAGATTGGAGGGATTGGGGTTTGGAGAGCAGAGAGAGAAGTCTTATTTCTTTATATTATAGTAAGTATAGATAGATAGGACACATGCTAAATAAAATCAAGAGGTGTGCTAACCCCAGATGGATATTTCAAATTTTTACCAAACTTTCACTATGGGTGGAAGTGCAACACCTATCTTTGCTAGCCCTTCAACAGGTTACGAGAACAATTTGTTTTAGAAAGGAGGAAGTTATGATTTCAACCGGTTCTAAAGGTAAGAGGGAAAGGTAGTGACACATGTTGCTTCTACAGTGAGAGTTTGGAAGCTTGCGTCTGGGGCTAGCATTTCTCTAAAATCTAAAGATGGGGTGGAAGATGAAGTAAGGTATTTTGTTACTTACAGTCAAGTAAACAGGTGCCCTAAATGCATACGTGAGATAATACACACATATGTGAGGTGATGCTATTTTTGTTCCCCTTAGATGAAGCTTTCTCGTTACATACTTTGGATGCCATGTTTTCTGTGTCCGAATTAAAAGAAGCTAGGATAAGGCAGATTTATTGATGTTGTTGGAATTTTCTAGATGAAATCCATTTGATCATGATGAATCCATCATCCTATGATATATTTTTTTTATGTGCCATGGCAGGAAAATGGGTTTCTGCATGTTCCTAAAGGGCAGGCTCAAAATCCGCAGGCACAAAAGTTCTCTGATCCGAATATGGCTGTGGATATGATGAAGAAAAATCTTTCAATGATCATACCTCAGGTATTGCAATTTGTGTTATCACTATTTTACTTTATTTTTCAAAATGGGATCACTAATTATCTTTATTGGTCAGACTCTTACTTTTGCATGGGTCAACTTTTTCTTCTCTAGTTTTGTGGCAGGTTTGTTTCTCTATCTCGCTATTAAATACTAGAATTGTGGGTTATTTAGTTTCTACCCTTAGAAGGTGTATTATCTTTTATTTAAAGTCACGGCTTTATCATCTTGCCATTAATGCTCTTTTTTCTTGGTCTCTACCTTTCTTTAAAGATATTTATTTGGATCTTCTAACGATCTGATAAACGTGATTTTCCTTTCTCAGCCAAGATACCCTTTCCTCTTACTCAGAGGTTTAGATCAATGTTACAAAATGGAATTGACTTGAGCAGTGTTGATGTTAGCTATGTCAGCAGTCGCTCATCGTACTTTTCCAATTTTATGATCAAGAAGACATTTTCTTTCTCCTACTTAATCACTCTTTCCTCTGAATTTCACGTTAAGTCTGGAGTTCATACATGGACAATCATTTCTGACGATTGTTTTGTGACTTTTGTCAGGTATTTTCTCAATCTCTTCGGATTAAGGGGTCTATTCAGCCTCATTCTTGGAGAAGAAAATGGTAATATTGGTTTTATACATAATACTTTGTTCTTTAGATCTGCTTACTTGCTGAGCAAATATGAAGATTTGATCATAAATGCATGGATAGAGATTTCTCAACCTTGGAATTTCCATCTCTTTGGATATCACGGAAACTGATATGTAATTGCTGATGCAGCCACAGATGATACGCAGCGGATGATGCAAACGAGTGGATTTGGTTTGATCCAACAAAGGTACATTTTTTTTTGTTTTACTTTTTGTTGTTTTTTATTGGCTTCTTGTTTCAACCCGAGTCTGCCTACATTGTCAGTGCTAAACATCAATTCACATTGGTTGATTTTCCTTAAGAACCATTTTGTTCACTTCTAGATGGCTTATGAGAAACAGTGTTGCACAATTATGTAGTTCACACTACCAACAAATGGTATTTTCCTTTAGAAACTTAATGGAATGTGTTGTTTCTTATTTTGGGTTGCATTCTATGATATGTTATGATGAAAATGTGTCCACATTCTCTGGATTTCAGTGATTTTAAATTTTAATTTTGTTTATTAGTCTGTTACATCTCTTATTTTATTTCCCTTGATGCAGTCTAAGGTCATCTTCCAAAACTTCGAGAATTATGAATCCCAGCAATCAATGATTTGGGAACTAACTGTAGAAGCACTTGAAGGATTTAGATTTATCATCATCAAGGATTTGTGCATCCTTCTAATTTTGATCCTGGGTTATTGCTGCTTACGCAGATCCTATTATTTGTCTTTATGCTTTGGACAATTTCATCCTTAGTTTCACGTTTTACCCAAGTATCACCAGTGTCTTACAGGGTTCTACACTTGGGGTAGGGGCGAAAAATAGATGTATTTCTCAATATTCTTCAAGTTATGGCAGCATGTTCTTAATTTGTTTCTAACATTGGTTATTTATATATCTTACTCTTTATAATTCTCCATTTATCCTGGTATGTTATTTACAGACCCACTCTATACTTCTTTCCACGATGATGAATGGGGAGTTCCGATTCATGATGACAGAAAGCTATTTGAGCTGCTTGTTTTATCAGAGGCATTGGCAGAACTCAGCTGGCCAACTATTCTTAACAAGAGAGACTTATTTAGGTACATCACTCTCTAGTTCCTCTTATCACTTTTAGCTCTAATGAAAAGTTCAGCTTTATCGGTGTTCAATTTTGTTTGTTGGATCCCTTTGGCAGGAAACTTTTTGTGAACTTTGATGCAGTTGTGGAGAATAGTTAAATGCCTTAATGTTGGCCTAAATGACCCTTTTAATCTGTTGTATATAGATCCAAGTATGCTCTCCTATAATTAATATTTCCATATGATTTGCTCTTCTTTGGCAGATTCAACAGGAGTTCGGTTCCTTCAGCAACTATTGCTGGAGTTTCATAACAAACCAACCAGAAATGTATTCCGTTATGCACGTCAAGTTCCCATTAAGACACCAAAGTCAGAGATCATGAGCAAGGATTTGATGCAAAGAGGCATCTGTTGTGTGGGTTCCACTGTTGTTTATTCATTCATGCAAGTCGCCTTTGGTGAAATTTTTGACAAAATATTCTTGTTTCATTTTTGTTGTTGCTCCCCCTCAGTTTTATTTCTAATTATCATAAAACATGAGTGCTTCTTGACCTTGTGATCTCCAAAATATGTTTTAATCAAGCCCATGGCTCAAGCCGCTCGACAAGTTGTAGTTGTAATTCAACTCCAGCTTGTTAGTTACCTTTTCATTTCTTCAGATATTCAATTTATTTTGCAGATTCTACAGCTTGTTACTTCCATCAGACATAGTTGCATTGTGCGTTACATCTGTCTAAGAAGCATATAGGTTCTTTTGTCTGATTTACATAGCAAGTAAAGAGTGTCTTATTTTAGGCCCACTTCAAAATCAAGTCTCTTTCCTTTATTATTTAAGGGGAAAAATTTGTCATGGGAAAATCAATCAGTGTTTTTTGGAGCTTGATTCTCAATGTGTAATTGCTGTGAAATGTCTGAAATTTATGTTGTTTTTGGATCAGAATTTTTGAAGCTCTGGACTTTGCTCAGGAGGAGCTTGCACCAAAGTGTGAAGAGAGGGTTGATAGCCTCATTGCTGAACATGAATCTGTGAATGCAACAGCAGCGACAGATGCATTCAAGTCTCCCAGGGATTTTCTATTTGTTTATTATTGTTTCCATGTTCTAGTTATTAGCATGGGTTCCCAGTTCCACTGTTTTGTATACCTTCCCTTGAAGTAATGAATAGACATTCTGGGATATGAATTCTTAGATTTTACTGTTTCCATCACGAATGATGTATTAGATTTCTCACCTGAAATATATTGTGTCAGATTGTCTTATGTACATTGAGAATGCTTTTTTGGATATTAGGCATCATGGATTATTTGAGGTTTTGCAGAGACATCCTTAGAAGAGTTAATATGGAAGTGGATTTCTGGGCTAAGGAGTGCTTTTAAGCCTTATTCATATTGACCGATAAGGCAAAAAACTATGTCTGAATATTGTTAATGACAGAACTTTTCCTTAAAAAAACCTCTTTTCAATAGTAATATGTTTCTGACTGCTGTAAGCTGTGCCAATGTTTGAAATATCAACCAATGGCCCACCTGATGACCTTCCTAGGAGAGTCATTCTTGAACCATTATAAGGTGCACAGATCCCGTTGCTTAAAGGCTTTTGAATATGAGGCATGTTATTATTTGGCTTTAAACAGGCGTTATATACATTGTTGTACGCCTCAACTTTCTTGATCAAGTTACTCCTAGAAATGGACTCACACATAGTGGACGACTCCTTTGGTTAGAAAATGTCCCCAGCGACCAATCCTTTGGATTTGAAACATCACTCCGGAAGGTGGTTCAAATAATGAGGAATCTGGAGAGCTGAAGAAACTTGACAGCTTGTTATTCATAAGTGAGCTAGCTACACATGCTATTTAATTGGGGGCTTCGAATCCAAAGCCTTAATTGGGTGTCGCAAATAACATAAATTACTCCCAGTGACCAATCGCACTGTACTTCCTTCCTAAAGAAACCCTACAAATTATATTGTTTATGAGTGAAACCAACATTTCACTCAAACCAACACTCCCTGCTCATGTGGGTTTCATCCCAAATTCTATCTATTGATCTCTGAACTTTAAAGCATCTCTTTTGTGGTTTTCTGGTTTGTGGGATTCTAAGGTTTTACTTTTCTCATAGAAACCAGATTTCTCATGTGGGTTCAGCACAACCTTCTAACCGCCGAGACGCGATGCAAATATATTTGTAGCAGTAGCTTGTGCATGTCAAACACGACCTCTATAAACTAATGAGGTTTATGGTCAAGATGGCGTAAATTACCTAAACAAGAATCATGTTTATACAAATAATTCTAAATGCTTGAATTGAAGGGTGTTAGTGTGTTTGCTGTCTTGGAAATCAGAGCTCATGATCTGAAATGAGATAAAATCCAATAAGAAGGTAATTTTGGTATTGTTGGTCATATGTACAATATCTCTTTCATTTCAAACAACATTTACAGCACTAAAGCAGTAGCTCCAAATTACATGATTTGAGATTGAGAAGAGACACAAAATCTCAGACACCATCATCTCAACCTCCACACAAAAAAAATATAAAAAAAAAACCCATCTGGTATCAAAATTAAAGCTAAGAACATCCACACATCAACTGAGAATATATGGACGAATGGAATGAGCAAATCCATCAATCCTTTTCCTTATCTCCTCAAGATTAGCTTCCACTAGCTTATCTTCTTGGGACTCCTGCCCTCATTAACAAGAAATTGGGCATAGCCTTTATCTCCATCTTGGACGCCACCTCCTGACCAAAGCACCAAATCCGTGGATTCTAGATTGCTCTAAATTGATGTGACTTTTAGCTCCAAAAAGTCAAAAGCCCATAGAAGTCGGGAAAACTCAACTGTTTCTAGGAAGCTAGCCAAGCAAAACTTGTGTGGGATGTCAACACTTTGACTTTTAATGTTAAGAAGTTACTTCTAGTGCAAACCAAACATCACTTTTTTTCCCTCAAATTGACTTTGTAACTTTTTTCAAAGTTACTTTTCTTGGAAATTCTCCTGGAGAAGTTCTTCTCTCCTTAAAGAAGTTTATCGAAACAGGCCCTTAGTACAGCGGGTTATGACTTAAAAGGGCTTTCCAAATTTTTGAAGGTTTCTTGCCTAAAACAGAGCAAAAGGCTGTGCAGATATTGAGTACTTCGTCTCATATCCTTTTTCATTGATCTCAAAAATACCTGCTGCTACTTTACGGTTGCAACAGTATATTGCATTATTAGCAGGATGAATAAAACAGTAAAGTAGATTATATGCTAACTCCCTTGGAAAGCTTGTCCGTTACAGACCCTCCCGACCAACAGTGGTGGGACCTACCCCTCTGCTTTCTACTGCTTATGCAATCCAAATTCAATAGCTGTTGTATATTATATGCTACCTGTCAAAAACTCTCTTCCTTCTATCAACACTCGATCCTTCTGTCTGCTTTCCAGTTTGACATCTGCCTCTCAATACATCTCTCTCCTTACATCTTTCTTTTTTCTTCTTTCCTCTTCATTAACCACGCTACTAACAGCTTTAATATTTTACTCTTCTTCGACTCATGTTTTTTGGTTCAACATATCTGCCTCTGTACAATAGATGAACATGATTATCCCCAATTAATTTTAATCAAGTTTTCTTCGGGAGGGATCCACCTGACATTTAGAGTTTGAGACCGAGCTGGAATTCGCCCTTGCTCTACCATACCACAAGATAAGGCTTCTTCCACTGTACTCATGGCTTGTTTAGCCACCACCGTAGGGAGATTACAAGCGCCCTGAAAGGTATCTGAGTTTCGATTTTTCCATAAGGACCATGCTAGTGCTGCTGAGACAGTGAGCAGTAGAACTTGTTCAAAAAAAACCTTTATTTTATTTCTTTTATTTGTAAAAAATATCCCTCAAGTTTTTATACCCAAAATACCATTAAATTTTATTATAGCCCAAATTTCACTAAAGTTTATAGTTAGACTGTCCCTACGGTTTTATACCAAATTATGGGTAATTTTGTCGTCTTATAATTTTCTCCCTCCACTCTACCTTCTCTCCTTTCGTACTTTCTCGCATCTCTCTTTCCCTCATTCTTAAGAGTAATTATTGAAGATTGCATCTTCCATTGTTGTGCTTCTCTTCTCACGTTTGTATGGAAGTAAAAAAATTCACGAATGGCCTAGCAAACTGAGGCATGAAACCCGTGGATTCTAGATTGCTCTAAATTGACGTGACTTTTAGCTCCAAAAAGTCAAAAGCCCATAGAAGTCGGGAAAAACACAGAAGCTAGCCAAGCAAAACTTGTGCGGGAAGTCTTGAGTTTTAATGTTAAGAAGTTACTTCTAGTACAAACCAAACATCACTTTTTTTTTTTTTTCCTCAAATTGACTTTGTAGACTTTTTTCAAAGTTACTTTTTTTGGAAATTCTCCTAGAGGAAGTTCTTCTCTCCTTAAAGAAGTTTATCAAAACAGGCCCTTAGTACAGTGGGTTATGACTGAAAAGGGCTTTCCAAATTTTTGAAGGTTCCTTGCCTAAAACAGAATAAAAGGCTGTGCAGATATTGAGTACTTCGTCTCATATCCTTTCTCATTGATCTCAAAAATACCTGCTGCTACTATATGGTTGCAACAGTATATTGCATTAATTAGTAGGATAAATAAAACAGTAAAGTAGAAATAAATATAGGATAAAAAGGATAATTCCATCCTCCTCTATATTTCTAATCAAAATATCCTCTGTAACCAGTCAATTAGGGAATTGGTAACTAATCAACTATGTCTGTTTCATCAGGCAACAATGGCACTGGACTAAAGGAAAGACTAATCAAAACATAAACATTCGCCTGCCAATGGTAAGGCGGCAATCGAAAACTCAAGAAATAGGCGTCAATACATACATCTTGCATGAATGAGAATCCATGGTGGCTGTGATGGTACCAATGAATTGTGTCTTCAGTGTTGTATGCTGCATGAGCAAAACCCAGTAAACTATATACGGTGTAAACACTCATGTTGAGCAATGAGAATTTTCACTAGTTTCAACATGGATGTTAAGAGATGTTCTCTCTCTAATGTAAAACAAAGGTCTGGATTTCCCTTTGATTTATCTCCTCTCTTTTCTATTTAATTTCTTGTTTTAATCACGCAACGATTTGGGATCGTTACAAAAAAAATTTGGAAAGCATGAAAGAGATGAACACATAAAAGCATAGAGATATAGTAAGGCTTGGTAATTTGAAAATACCTCCCAAACATCTCTTGCCTTAACGAGACTGTTGGGGGGATTCCGATGTCATCCCAGTCGGCAGTTCTAGCAGAACGCCATGAACCTCGGTTGAGTAGGAGAACAACTGTCCTATAGCCCGAAAGGGGTCCAGCTCAAACCTGTAGAAGAGAGAGATGCATCAGCTCAATCTTGTACTCATTCAGTAACAGTGGATTTTCTATAGTAGCTAGACATTGTTGATGTACGTACCTCAAGATCACCTTCCATCCTTACCTTTTTCGCTTGAACACCGAGGGGATCGATTTAACATTGGTTGGGTTTAGACATTAGAGAACTACTCTACTTATAAAAGCTATAGTTTATTAGAAATTAAAATATCTCTAGAATGACACATGTATTTACCTTGGTTAACGGCGATAACCTCCTTATTGGAAATGATCTCCATCGTTTCTTTTGTTGCATTTCGCACATCACATCCAATCAGAAGGGGAGCCTGTGCAATAGTCGTTACAAATATTTTTATTTTATTTTTTAAAAATATAAATATATATATATATATATATATATATAGGGGGAAAAATATATACAGTGAAAAAATCTCTACTACCTTGGAAGTGGCCCATATGCTAAAGTGGACTATGTATTCATCTTTGTTCATTCCTCCATTTCCTACTTCAAGCATGTCAGGATCTGCTCAAAATGCAACAGCAAAAGATGATAATTAAGTGGTTTCTTTCTAGGGATAGAGTTCACTCAATGAAGTCATTACAAAATAAAAGATGAATAGTCTATTCTTCAGTTTCTGTATGGAAGAATCCTACTGTGTACACAGTACAATACTAACCATTCCAACCACCAAGCCTTGCAAGCTCAGCATAGACTTCATTCATGTCGGCTCTAGATACCATACTGTCGAGTGAACAATTAAACATGATATGTAAATCTGTTGGGTTATCAATACCATCATAATTCAAGCAAATATATATTGTTTTACCTGTCCCATGTATCTGAAATGTCATTCGTAGCTCTCCAGCTATTTCCTATCTTAGCACCCCATAGAGCTGGGTGTAAGTCCCGCCTGATGAACATAAGGAGAACAAGTCAACCAAACAGATTAGCTAGGGGAAAAAAATTTATAAGAGAGCAACTTGTGCTCGTGGGAAAATAGAATTACCATTCGCACAGGGAGAAGAAGATTGGGTGGGCCATCTTCATTAGAGCTCGGGTCATTATAGGATATCTATATGAGAAGCAAATTGAGTAGAATGGCATCATTATAAACCAATAGGTTGGTATATTGTGTATTATAGTAAGGAAGAATTAAAAAATAGAGAAGCATATATGGAAAATTAGATTACCAAACAGTCGGCTTTGAACCATCATTGTTACTGTTATCATACTTCAAATAATCAATACCCTGCATATACCCAACACAGTAGTTCACATTTTACTTATTTTGGCCAGAAAAATAAAACTTTAATAGTAGAAGCAACTATGTATTCTTGTAATTAAAAGAAAATTTTGATCTAAAATATCAAAAATGTTTTCAATAGAAACATCTGTAAACAGTAAAAGCAATGATAGAGCTCATTGATAGCCATGAAGCAAAGGTTTTGGCATCTTGTTCCTCATGACCTAGCGAACCTGGCATTTTTTTGCTACACGTAAAGTACCTGCAAAAGGGAGGTTGAGACATCATCCATACAGAAATATATTAGAATACTGTGTACATACAGAAATATATTAGAATACTGTGTACATACCCTGCATCTGAGTAGATTCCTAGTTTAAGCCCCTTGCTATGAACATAGTCGCAAGAGCTTTGATCCCTGATGGAAATGTTGAATACTTAGCCACTAGATTACCCTGAAATTTGAAATCCTCTTTTTATCGGAAACGTGACAACTGATATGCTAGAGAAATTTTTTATTTTTTTGGATGGTATATGAAGTAAAGTCTGAATTGTTCAAAAGTTTTAAGTTTATTTAACAAGAAAAAAAATTGTTGAGAAAATCAAAACAATCCTAACAGGATTTATTGAAAAGTAACAAATATTTCAAATTTGTTACACATATATCGTAAGAAATTCTCTAAGAAAAGATAAGAGTAAGCCTTCAAAGAACTTCACAAGCATTATAAGTTACGCAATAATCAACGCTCATCCAATTTATAAGTACAATCGGATTCAGGAATTATTCCAGCACTTCTATAAAGAGAAGGGAAAAAAAGGGTAAATCAAACCTTGTTGTCGCAAGCTATCTCAGCCCAGCAATCATCTATTAAAGCAGTAAAATGGAATCTTTAGTTATCTATTTTTATCAACAATTCAATTGCAAGGCTGGAAAATAAAGTTTTGAAAAGCAGAGGTGGATTGGAAGAACAATATACCTATATTAACATACTGATATCCAAGCTTAGCAAGACCAGTTGAAACCAAAGCATCAGCTGTGAAAACATGGAAACAAAAAAAGCATTACTAACAATAATGCTGAATAAAAGAAGTACTATGAAAATTATGTAAACGGTTAATCACTGCTATGAATTTCCTTCAGGTTGAATTAACACATGAAAAACAGATTGAGTAATGTCTGTCTATTACTCAACACTGAGGCTCAAGCCCACTTGAATATGACTCCCAAGTCCGACATTTCTGTATTACAGTAGTTTTTTTTATCAAAACAGATATCAATACAAGCTTCACTTTCTTTTAAAAATATTTTTATATTAGTGCTGAAAATCAAGACAATACCAGAGAAGGCATAATAATGCTGAAATTCACTTTTTTTTTTCTTCTAAATTAGCACAAATTCCACTACTGTATCGGATGTTCCCAGATAGCATGAATTATTAGGATCCCCCCAAACGCATGGAAACCGAAAAACGTAGCTGACACAAATTTAAAGACTCTATATAAAATCCAGAGCTCCAACTTTAAGATCATGAGCTTTGAGTTACATTTATGTTTTATGATAGACTGGGAAGGTAATTTAAAGTTAGAGGAAAATACGGATTTGGGCCCCGTATTATGAAAAAACCCGTATATGGGCTCCTGGTTTGAAAACTTATTTTTGTAGGCTCCCACGCGTGGGAGCCAAGTGCACGTGCTGCCCCTTCGCATTTTCTCCCCAAAATACCCCTGGCTTGCTGTCAAAGCTTTCTTCCCAAGCTGAAGCTCGGTTACGAACCCTCGGTTATCCTGAAGCCCTCGGTTTTCCTGTGATCCGAAATCCTTCAAAGCGCAAATTTGAAACCTGCAAATCCTTCCCCAAAGTAAAACCCTTGGGTACCCAGTACATCCGGAACTCTATGGGCTTCGTAATAGCGTATTGAAGAAGAAGAAGAAGAAGAAGAAGAAGAAGAACAACAACCCCGAAGAAGAAGAACAACCCTGTAAGTTTTAGCGGTTTTTAATAAAATTTCAAACCTAAAAATGGGCCCCACAGTTAACGACTTCATTTTCGTTCAAGTAACCATTTTCGATGGTTATGATTAACCATTTTCGGTATTATTATTGATTTTTGCTCATTTTTCGTGATTTTCAATGGTGAAGTTAAAGTGCATTTTCGACCCTTTTGAGTTTATTTTGGGCAAAAATACATTGCAATTTCGATGGTTCTTACGACCATTTTCGGTGTTTTTTACTCATTTTTGGTATTTTCAGTTATCAATGCTTATTTTCGGTATATTTATGTTTTTGCTTATTTTCGGTATTATTCAATTATGACATTGTTTTTTCGGTATTATTGTTGATGTTGAGCCCAATTTCGGGATTTTCAATGGTTATGTTATAATGCATTTTCGATGGTTTTGTGCTTAATTTCGGCAAAAACACAGCAATTTCGATATTTCGGTATTTTTGTGTCCTGGCAGAGTAAATTTTCGGTATTTTGCTTTCATGACTGCCATTTTCGATGTTTTTGTGTCCTGGCAGTGCCTATTTTCGGTGTTTTTCTGCCTGGCAGTGCATATTTTCGGTATTTTTCTGTGATGACAGTGTCTATTTTTGGTATTTTTCTGTTATCCTAGTGCCTATTTTCGGTATTTTTCTGTTATCCCAGTGCCTATTTTCGGTATTTTTCTGTTATCCCAGTGCTTATTTTCGGTATTTTTTGCTATGACTGGTTATTGTCAGTACTTTCGATGGTTATTGTTATGATAGTGTTTATTGTTTTTCAATTTTGCAGCGACAAGATGCCTCGTACAAAGAGAAAAGCCGGTAGGGAAAAGAAAAAGAGAAAAGAGAAAGAAGATAAATATTTTCCTTCGATTAAATGCTCCCAAACGATATGGTTTGACGAGATAAAACCATTATTAGAGGCCAATCCAGAGAGAAAAAGAATTTGGATGGAGAGCTGCTTTGCCCACCTTTACAACATACCTAAAATACCACTGTGTGGCCAAGCAATCCACCATTTTCTACAGATGCGTAAAGGAGGGTTACGCTTCGAAGTATGCGGGAAGAGTGTAGAGTTCACAGTGTTGGACTTTACTCTGATCATGGGCCTTAATGCCCAAGTGTCTAAGGCTCCGGTCCTTAAACATGAAGCGCCACCAACCTCTCTCAAGTATCGAAAGTTTCAAAAGTTGGCGGTGATTAAAAAGGCAAGGCTTCTTGAGGAGTTGAAGGGATGTGATGATCATATGGATGCGGTGAAGCTATCACTGGTCCTCTTTATTGAGTTGTTGCTCGTAGGCACCGGCACGCATGTGGGTGTTAACACAGGCCATTTATGCCTAGTGGATGATTGGGAGGCCTTCAACAAATACCCATGGGGGACTTTGGGTTTTGAGTTGTGCAAGGTTGGCCTAGAAACTGCTCTTTATACGAAGAAGCGGTACAATATAAACGGATGTGCTCTTGCCTTCCAGGTAAACATATATGACTACCTAAATTTTGTAAATTTTCCGTGTTAGCTAATTTGTGTTTACTTCTACTTGAACTAATAGTAAAATTTATGACTGATGTCAGATTTGGGCTTATGAGTGCATCCCAGCACTTGGGAGGCTGTGTTCTCGTAATGCACCCCTAGGTGCGATGACATTCCCACAGGTTTCGCGGTGGGCGAATACATCCTATCTCAGCTACAAGTCACTTGCAAATGCCATATTCAATTTAAGTAAAGTATGTAATTGGACTTGTTGTTTTACAATATTCAACTTGCAATATCCTTTGTTATTTTACAGATCATTTGTTATTTTATAACATATCCTTTGTTGTTCTACAGATCAAGCTGAGCAATATAAAGCCTACTCCTGCAGAGAAGGAGCAGCAGGTTGTGAAGGATGTGTTAGCACGATTGAGTGCTGAGGGTGATGATGATGAGGAGGGGGAGGGGGAGGAGGAGGATGATGAGGAGGGGGAGGGTGATAGTGATGGTGGTGATGGTGATGGGGGTGATGGTGGTGATAGTGACGGTGGTGGTAGCGATGGGGGTGATGGTGATGATGATGTAAGTCCAGCCCCATCTCTGGCGAAGAAGAGAAGGTTCGAGCAGAGGTCAAAAAGGGTACAAATATTGATTGTGATTATTTTTTTATGATTTTCGACATTTTGACATATAAATTGTCTAATTTTCGGGATTTTTACTTACTAGTTGTTTGATGTTCAATATTTTCAGGTTCATGATATCAATTCCTCCGTTGAGCGGGCAATGGAGAGAGTTTTAGACCGTTATTTTGACCGAGTTGTTGATCGAGTTGTTGACCAAGTTGTCGACCGAGTTGTTGAGCGAGTATCCCCGCAAATAAAAAGCTTGTTTGAGCAATGGGCAGCGCAACAAAAAAAAGATGAAAAAACTTCTGGTGATGAAAAATCTTTCAGTGATAAGAGGTCTCCCATATTGAGTCCCGAAGCAGCGCCGACACAGGGACATTCTTTCGTTGATGAGAAGATGGATCACATCTTCACTTCCGAAGCTGCGCCGACACAGGGACATTCTTTCATTGATGAGAAGATGGATCCCATCATTGAGTTGACTCCCGTAGATTCGAAGGGGGGTGCAGATTCGAAGGGGGTTGAAGACCTTCTAGAGGTGTGTGTTTACATTCCTAAGACGTGTAATGAGAGTCTGTGAAATGGGTTTTCATCAAGCCGGAACTTATATTTGGCAATATATGCAGGTGTCAAAGAGACCGGTAGTGAAGTCTCAATATCTGCGATCCCCTTTCATTCAAATGAAAGGAAGGAAAATGACAATTGGAGCTGCTAACCCCAAAAATCTTTTATCAAAAGAGGAGTCGAAGCAACTGCACGATTTCATAAAGTCGGGAGCAACTTCAATTTTGATTGACAAGGTGATGGTGACAGTGGATATTGTGGGAGGGATTTCTAGCTCAACTACGTGGATTGATTCATTGGTAAACCCAGTACTTTTATTGATGAATCCAGTAGCCATTTTCGGTATTTCAGTTTCATTATCGGTATTTCAGTTTCATTTTCTATATTTCAGTGGTTTTAATGATGAATCCAGTAGCCATTTTCGGTATTTCTGTATAATTTTCGGTATTTCAGTGGTTTTAATGATGAATCCAGTAGCCATTTTCGGTATTTCTGTATAATTTTCGGTATTTCAGTGGTTTTAATGCTGAATCCAGTAGCCATTTTTGGTATTTCTGTATAATTTTCGGTATTTCAGTGGTTTTAATGATGAATCCAGTAGCCATTTTCGGTATTTCTGTATAATTTTTGGTATTTCAGTGGTTTTAATGATGAATCCAGTAGCCATTTTCGGTATTTCTGTATAAGTTTCGGTATTTCAGTATAAGTTTCGGTATTTCAGTGGTTTTAATGATGAATCCAGTAGCCATTTTCGGTATTTCAGTGTAATTTTTGGTATTTCTGTGGTTTAATTGATGAATCCAGTAGCCATTTTCGGTATTTCAGAGCCATTTTCGGTATTTCAGAGCCATTTTCGGTATTTGTCTGTGTAATTTTCGGTACTTCAATGGTTTTAATAATGAATCCAGTACCCATTTTCGCCATTACAGCACCCATTTTCGGTATTTAATTCTCATTTGTACATCCATTTTCAGTAGTTGAGGACCATTTTCGGTAGTACTATCACTATCCATTATCGTTATTTTCGGTATTCTTTTGTGAGATTATCTAACATTGGATAAATATGACAGTAAATTGACATGTATACGGAGTTATTGGCTCAAAGAAATGAGCAATACTCCTCGAAATACAATCAAGTCTGCGCTTTTGGCAAAACTTGGTTCACGGTAACTCATAATACTTTTGTTATGTTTTAGTTTATCCAATATATACATTTATCCAATGTATATCCGCAATTTCTAAGTAACAATAATGTTCGTTATGTTTCAGTATTCGTTATTCAAGGAGTGTTACTTTTTGGACACCTACCATTCAACTTTGAATTCCAAGAACCTGACTGAGGACATGACTAGTTGGGTGGGGCCAGATATGAAGGCCGCTATCATGGGGGTTCGAGGAGGGACCCCCATGTGGGAATGTGAAAGGATATACTTCCCTGTGAACCCCGCTAGTCGCTGGCTATTGGTTGTGCTTGAACCCCCCACAAGGCGTATCCTCCTCTTCGACTCATTTTTCCCACACCCGGCATTACAACATGGAGATCATATCTCAGCTATCACAGTGAGGATGCCTGCACTGTTTCACATGTGTGGTGACAACTCAGCCTTCATAGGTCAAAAATGGGAGGTCATAGAAGTCAAAAATATACCAAAACAGAAGAATACGTAAGTCTTTCTAAAACATTTAATCTTATATTTACCAATACACTAACATGACTCATCCTAAGCAACTGTAACTGTTTGTTTTGCATATTCAGTCGGGACTGTGGAGTATTCGTTATGAAATATATTGACTTCTTATGCGCTGACTTACCCATTACGTTCACTCAGGTATTTGTACATCCATTGGTAAATATCATCAATCATTTGTAGCATACTGACTTTTTCTAACTATTTTTATAGGACGATATATCTTCAATGCGGAAGCGAATAGCTTTCGATGTTATGACGGGGTCAGTGAAGGCGTTATGGGCTGTGATAACGTCCCAATGTTGGATGCTGAGGTCCCATGATGAAGAGGAGAGAGAAGATAGGCCGGGGTGCAGTTTGTTGATAGACTATTATGGATGGATTGTGATGTACTATTATGGATTGTTGTGATGATGTTGTAATGTTGTAATATTGACTTCTTATGGACTATTTGTGTACAGTCCTGTAATATTGTGTATTTAGAGATGATTTTCGTCATTTATTACAATATCCAGTGCGGATTTTTGGTTTTTTTGTCATATTACAGATTATTTTCAGTTTTACAGGGCTCCATTTCGGCATTTTACAGTGTCCCAATAGCCATTTTCGGCATAACAGGGCTCAATTTCGGCATTTTTGCCATTTCCAGTAGCCATTTTCGGCTTAACATGGCTGATTTTCGGCATTTTACACTGTCTAGTAGCCATTTTCGGCATAACAGGATCAATTTTCGGTATTACAGTCCCATTTTCGGTATTCTGCAGTACTGTATTTTCGGCATTTTTGTCATTTCCAGTACCCATTTTCGCCATTTTTCTGTCAAATTCGGCATTTTTGCCATTTTCAGTACCCATTTTCGGCATTTTTAGCCAATTTCGGTATTTTTCTGTCAATTTCGGCATTTTTCTGTTGAATTCTAGCAGTCATTTTCAGCATTTTTGCCATTTCCAGTAGCCATTTTCGGCATTTTTCGGTTTTTCCCTGTCAATTTCGACATTTTTCTGTTGCAATCCAGTAGCCATTTTCGCCATTTTCGGTATTTTCCTGTCACTTTCGGCATTTTATTCCAATTTTCTGTCTTTTTCCATCTTTTTTGAGATTCTATAATATTGGATAAATAATAAAGAACCTTCAAACCAACCATTCATTAAGCATTACATGTTTTTCATTACATTCAACATTAGACACTATACTCAACCACCATGGGGAACAAGATTATTATATGTTTGCCTATTGTGCCCAGTTTGTTTACATCTTCCACATCTTACAGTGGACCTTTCCTCACCCTGTGAGAGAATTCTATTCTTCTTCGGCCTTCCTGAACGTCTTCTTCCCACCGGTGGTTTAATCCTCTCCATCTCTACCATGATTTCAGGTGGGAGGTCCCATGATTTTTTGTCAAGCAGTGGATAAATTGACTCTTGGTAGGTGGCTTGGTAAGTTAGTGATGTGTAGAATGGCGAACAATAGTTGTATGGATCTACCCGATACTTTCTACATCCAGCCAAGGCATGTTCACAAGGCAACCCTATTTTATAGAATTTCCCACAAGTGCAATTCTCATCCAGAAGCTTCACAGTATCTCGATTGTTTTTCCCAACCACATAATACTGATACATAGCAATTCCATGAGAATCTAAATAACGTGCCTGTGATTGTCCCTTTTGTATTTGCTCTTCGGCCCATGTTGTTAGCCTGCCATTCATTTGCATAGCACTGATTTTTCGGTTGTAGAACATATTTTGTACTTTCAGTCGCACATTCTCCAAAAGCATAGTGACTGGATATTCTCTTGCTTCTTTCAGCAAACTATTCAAACTCTCGGTTATGTTCGTAGTCAGCACATTATACCTCTTCGCACTATAAAAGGCTCGGGCCCATTTCTCTTTTGGTATTGCATCCAACCATTGCACAACGAGAGGGTTTGCAGCTGCGAGTTCTGCCATTATCTCATGAAACTCGCTTTCTCTACATGTCTTCACGGCTTTCCAGAAATACGGAAACAATTGCTTATCCTTGAATGTTGCATACATATTTTGGCTAATGTGGAATGCGCAGTAGCCATGAATTGCATGTGGGAATACAACAGGGACTTGGCTTATCAAACTAACATGTCGATCTGTTACAATCACTAGATCATCTATGTGTCCAAGTGCTCTTGATAATTGAGTTAAGAAAAAATTGTAAGTAACATTATTCTCCGACTCCGCTATCCCAAGGGCAACTGGAAATATGTGATTGTCTCCGTCTAGAGCTGTTGCGGAAATTAGTATTCCTTTGTACTTTCCCTTTAAATGTGTCCCATCAATGGCTACCACTTTCCGTAAAGTCCTCTGAAAACTTCGAATACACGGTCCAAGAGCCATAAAACATTTTTCAAATGCCCCATTTTCAGGATCAGCCACTATTGCTGTTACTGTGCCCGGATTAGTCCTTTTAAGTTCATGAAAATAGGCAGGGAGTTCAGCATAAGAGTGGTCGTATGAACCTCTAACTGTTTCAATGGCAATCTCCTTAGCTTTCCAAGCTTTCTTGTAACTCATTCTAACCTCATATTCTTCCCACACATCAAGAATAATCTCTTTGGGCTTATACGAGACATTTGCCTCAATACGTCCGACAACCATGTCACTCACAACTAAACTGGTTGCTTGTCGATGATCGGTACCACCTAAGGGATATCCACAAGAGTGATGTGAATTATAAGTCTTTATTTTGAAAACACCAACCTCATTCACTTTCGATGCACACAACCTCCAGGTGCAATTATCTATAAGACATCTAACTGTGTACTTTTGTTGATTTGAATCCATAACCTTGAATTGAAAATTGTTTCGCATCGCATATCTAGACAGTACATTTTGTAGACGTCTTTTGTCCTTAAATAATTTCCCAAGGGATATTTCACCAGCTTCCACTCCAGTTTCTGTCACGCCCCGAAAACCATATACACAATATATCTCATATTTGTATATGTTCTCGAAGCGTGAACCTGGGACAAACCCCAATAGTAAATGCATTTTATTAACTAAATAAAATGAATTCAGATTTAATAACATAAGAGCATAACTAAAGGTTCTAAATAAACATTAAGTGTAATTGAGATTCATAAATGATCCTCTCAACAAACACTCACCCTCTATGAGAGATTTAAAAAAAAACTATTCTTCTACTTCAAGCTCCTCAAGAGCTCCTAAGAACCTTCACTGATTTCCTGAAATAAATAAACATAGCAAAGGTGAGCACAAGCTCAGCAAGATGAATACATACAACTATGAACATATATACTTCAATATTCCATTTATCTAAAAAGATATTAAACTAGAATGCAAGTCAATTCGTTTTCAATTCTTCAATTGAATTATTTGATTCACATCCACGGCCCTAGGCATACCTTACGATACGATTTTGGATCATACACCTGTACCTCTAGTTGGCGGCCCTTGGCAACACCTCAAGGCCTAGGATGGCATCACTCACCTGTACCTCTAGTTGGCGGCCCTTGGCAACACCTCAAGGCCTAGGGTGACATCACTCACCTGTACCTCTAGTTGGCGGCCCTTGGCAACACCTCAAGGCCTAGGGTGACATCACTCACCTGTACCTCTGTTGGTGGCCCTCGGCAACACCTCAAGGCCAAGGGTGAAATCGTATACCTTTGGTTAGGTCTCTAATTTGTTCAACAATTATAATAGTTTTGCAGAAATAAGATATTAAATCTCCCCCGCTATGACGTCCCATACCACACGTAGTAAGGCCGATTTAATTTGAATTTATTAACCAAGGTAATGCTCATCATATCCTCCCCGCTATAACCCATGACGTCCTATATCGTCATAGCGAGAGGGATCTAGCGAAGCGGGTTAAGGTCTATATCATTTAAACAATTTCACTCAATCATGCATGGTACTTGATTTTTTTTACAAGAATAACACAAATATATCATGGTAACAAAATAATGCAATTAAAGTATGAACATCAATTTATTAATTACTAGAGAAGTCTAATTTAACAAGAGTGTTCTAATATACATAATTTCTAAGTTCAATAGGGACCCTAACATGCTGAGTTTCTAAGTTCATTTCAATAGTTTAATTAACTAAAAATTTCAGGCAAATTGACTATTGAATGAACCATGTGTAAAAATCATTAAGGAGAGTGTTCGTTAAGGATGAATGAGCTTAGACCCATCATGCATAGAAACACAAACGTTAATGGCATGAGTCACATAGAGCTTCTAACTCATTAATGGCAGCCGCATAGAGTTTCTATGTTTGCTATTGAAAGTCATTCAAAAGTTAATCAACCGTTAATGACATAAGTTACATAGAACTCCGATACTATTAATGGCAGCCAAATAGAGTTTCTATGTTTACTCTTATACTCGTTAATGGCAGCCACTACTCTATGTTTGCACCTAGAACTCCTATGTGGCAGCCAAATAGAGTTTCTATGTTTACTCTTATACTCGTTAATGGCAGCCACTACTCTATGTTTGCACCTATACTCGTTAATGGCAGCCACTACTCTATGTTTGCTCCTATACTCATTAATGGCAGCCACATGGTGTTTCTATGTTTGCTCCTATACTCGTTAATGGCAGACACATGTTCATATACTAAAGGCACTCTAATTCGAGTGACCAATCACTACTCCATGAATCACCTAAACTTTTCATGGATTCACTTCCTTTAATAGAAACAAACGGTAAGCACTGAGTATTCCTATTTAAAACCCAATTCTTCATCATCTCTCTTATCTCCACCATTCTCACAAACTATTCTAAATCATCCTAGTTCTTTAATGAAGATTTAATATACTCATTTCAACATTACACATTACACTATAAGAAATTAAAAGAACTAGGGAGTATTCACTTGCCTCAACCCTAGAGCTTTAGGGTTTCGAAGATCTCAATACCCTTTCCGTCAAACCCTTGATCTTTCCTTAGCGAGATCTCTAGATCCTGAGCTTTGAATCCACCTTCTTCAATCTCCAAACCCTAGTTTTCCTTTCCTTTTTTATTTATTTATTCCCATTTTCTTTTCTCTTATCTCTAGTTTAGGTTTCCTAAAGATAATGGAAGATTAAGTTATCATTATCTTATATAATACTAATCCCTTATCCTGATGTAGGGTGTTTGGTCACAGTTCAACATTAAGCATTTTTTTTATTCCCATTTTCTATTTATCTCCCCCGCCAAGATTATTAAACCTTATTACCCAAACATCACAATATAATATTACTAAATTATCCAATTTGAGAAATTACTAAAATAAATCTTAACATTTAATTTCAGAATTTCTGAGTCGCTACAGTTTCAAACTCTGATGCTTCCCAATTTACATAGTCATCTACACCATCATTTAGTTGCATCACATTTGCCAGTGATTGTACTGGAGCTTGTGGTGATGATGGAGCTTGTGCTGACGGTTCTGGATGTGCTTGTGGTGATGCTTCTGGATGAGCTTCTGTATCTACTTGTCTTACTCGACGAAAAGCAGACGCTGAGGAACTAGGAATATCAGCATGCGGGGTATGAGAGTGTATAGTCCTTGTGTCCCACTCTGCTGTTGCCTCCCTATGTAAAAAGTCTTCAAGCTTATCGCAGACACCGTATGTTGCTACATCTTCATCTTGATTAAAATCACTATAAAAATCATGTTCATCTTCATTACTTGAGCTTGAGTCTATACTTTTTAAACATTCATCACCGTTATCATTTTCAGCCTCCTGAATATGAGTCCCCTTATAGAAAGGAATGACAGTCTCCTGAATATGAGGATCAACAACCTCCTGAACACGCTGATATTCACAACTCGCATCATTCAAACCAAACTGTGGTTGTGGTACAGATTTCCTCACCTTCGATATATATAATGGCGGCAAGTATTTATTTTCTACTTTCCTGACATGTGAAAGAAATGCCCGCAACTCTTCATCGTCTGTAATATCACTGGGAGGGATTGGCGCTGGTGTAGGAATCAAACACCTCACTATAATCTCATACTCTTCCAGTCGAGTGTTAGTCGATTGATAAACTTTATCCAATAGTTTGTCATATGTCATTTTCGAAGATAATTGCAACAACTTTGATTTTCCACCACTGTACACGTACTCTCGAACACGGTCGTCAAGGTTCCACTCACCGTCACAACAACAAACTACTGATATCGGCATTATCTGTAATATCGGGAAAACACTCAATCCGTTAAAGTATTCTGAAAGATTTCGAAAATGAGCGCTGTAACCATTGAAAATGCACTGTAATAACCAAAATCGCCGAAGATCACAAAATCATCGAAATAGCACTGTCATATCAAAATTGCAATAACAGAAAACCCCCGAAAATGGGCATTGTATCCATCGAAAAGCAGTGTCAGAACAGAAAACCACCGAAAATGAGCATCAAAGCATCGAAACAGAAATGTAATAACAGAAAACCACCGAAAAGGAGCATAAAATCATCGAAAATACACTGTAATATCGAAAATGCAATAACAGATAACCACCGAAAATGACCACAAAACCGCCGAAATAGCACTGTAATAACACAAAACCACCGAAAATCTGCATAAAATCATCGAAAATGCATTGTTATACTGGAAAACCACTGAAAATGGGCAAAAAATCATCGAAAAAGCACTGTTATACTGGAAAACCACCGAAAATGAGCATAAAATCATCGAAAAGCCCTTTAAAAGAGAAAATGCAATAACATCAAACCCCCGAAAATGACCACAAAACCGCCGAAAATAAGCTCAAAACTACCGAAAATGAGAACTGTAACATTGAAAATGCACTGTAATCACAGATAACCACCGAAAATGAGCAAAAAAAATCAAACTTTATCACTACAACCATCGAAAATGAACTCTAATAACAGAAAATGAGGAAAATGAGCACATAACCCTAGCAAATACCGAATATGATCACTGTAACCATCGCAAAATGGATCAAAAACATATAAACACTTACCCTATGTTCTTGTTCTTCTACTTCTTCTTCACAAGGGTTTAACTCAGTTGCAATGAAGGAGAAAGCTTCAACGAAGGGGAAAACTTAAGTCTAGCTCGTTGCAACGAAGGGGAAAGCTTGGGTTTCGGATGAACACTTCGTTGAAGGGGAAAGCTTGAGCTCAGTCGCACGGTGTTTAAGGGTTCTCTAACAGGGATGAGGGGCATTTTGGAGAAATTTTTTTTAGAGGAAACCACGTGCTCCACTAAAATCACTGTAGAAGCCTACAGAAGTAAATATTTCAAACCGGACCCCATATATGGGTTTTTTCATAATACGGGGCCCAAATCCGTATTTTCCTCTTGAAGTTATCAGTTTCTTTGATGGTTTTTTCCTCAATCTTGCAGTTGAAGTGATTCCAACTGTTCCACCTAAATAACACAATAAATATAAGATTATCAATTATACAGATTTTTCTTTCCACCCAAAAAACATGCAGATTTTGTAGCAATGCTCAAGTGTAGCATCCAGACCAGACCAGACCAGACCATCTGTTATCACTAATATTCCGTTCCCCAAAAATCCTACCAGGTTGAGCAGATCTTGGCAAGCAATGGACATGCTCAATTCCCCAAAAACAGATATCACTAATATTCCGAGTTGCACGAATCGGACGGAATTTAGAGGCAACCGAAAATCCTTGGATAATTCCATCATCTGCCTCTGCGGCTAGCACTCCTCAATTTAAGTTTTTTAAAAAACAACTCAAATTTTGTAACGGTAAAAAATGGCCAGCCTCTCTCTGTCTACTCGACGCTCCTCACTTTCTCAGAAGTGTGAAGAGCTCGTAACGGCTCTCTCTCTCTCTCTTCCTCTCCTCATTTTCTTCCAATGAAGACGCTGCCATCACAGCAGTACCGTAAATTCGAAAGATTTTTCTACTGTCACCGTCGTTGATAGCTGCAATTCCTCCTTTTCCAGCTCCGACCCTCATTTTTCCGACGACCTCGGCCGCACAAATTTTTCTCATGCTCAATTCTCTGGTAAGCTCCGTGTTCCGGTCGATGATTTCGAATTCAGACTCTAGATTTTTCGTCCAAATTAACACCCCTCCTCTTTTTTTTTTCCTTCTAAAATATGGTTTTCTGGCAATTTTATTCACTTTTTGAAAGATTTTATCAAGGAAAACTGGGGGAGATTTCATGTTTATCAAAAACTTCAAGCGCATTTGATTCAAATTCATGAAAAGGCACGAAATCGCTGAATTTTGTAAATTTTGTTTGTTAAGTTTAATTACAGTTCGTCGAGGAATCATTCTGGAGAAAGGACGAAGCATCAGAAACACGTGAATTCCATCCCGAAACAATTCCAGAAGAAGGTACTGCTCATTAGGGCTCGCACTCCTCTATTCATTTAAATTTTGCAATTCCGTTTTCCCTCTTTACCTTCAATTGAATTTTTGTGTTTCTGCAATTTAAACCATTTATGAGGGCTGTGGTGGAATTTTACCAGTGGTAAGAACTTTCACTTTGTGTTTTTTGTTGCATGAATCTATGATTAAATTAAAATTCAAATAGATAGTATAAAATTGCTCAGCCACAGTCTCTCTGTAAGAGATGGTAGAAAATTGCTTCATCAATATTGAGCTTCTGCCTTTTTTCTTTAATACAGAAATTTGGAAATCTATTATGTGTAGGTTAAATGGATGATTCCTATCACGTGTTTGATGAAATTTCTAGTCAAGTCTAAGGGTTGAATGAATGATGCCTCTCACGTGTTTGATGAAATCCTGTTAACAGTTGTCTTAGGGTTGAATGAATGATGCCTCTCACGTGTTTGATGAAATTTCTAGTCAAGTCTAAGGGTTGAATGAATGATGCCTCTCAAGTGTTTGATGAAATCCTATTAACAGTTGTGTGAATGATGCCTCTCACGTGTTTGATGAAATCCTGTTAACAGTTGTGTTAGGGTTGAATGAATGATGCCTCTCACGTGTTTGATGAAATCCTGTTAACAGTTGTGTTATACCATTAATTTCATATACTATTATGTATAAATGAATGATAATTGAATTGATTGCATTTATCCATTAGAACACAAATAAAGTAAATTCTGAAATCCTGATAACAGTGTGTTAAATTCTGAAATCCTGACAACAATGTGTTATAATACTATAAGAACACAAATAAAGTAAATTCTGAAATCCTGATAACAGTGTGTTATAATACTATAAGAACACAAATAAAGTAAATGCTCAAAATTTCATTCCAAAACTTGAGGATATGTGGGACATTTAATTTGGGTAAAATATGACTCAGCCCTATTCTAATATTTGTGTTATACACATGAAACATTTGGTGATTAATCTAGTCAATCCTAATGCTAGAGTTAGCAATCTAGACCATCCTAATGATAGAGGCATTGGCACAAATTTCACCGATGGACAATCCTATATGTAAGGAGGTTTTTCCAACAGATAAAATGCATTTAATTATATTAATCAAATGTTACTGTTTGTCCTATTTGAATGCAATTATTTTGCACTGTGGACCATCAAAAAGGTGGGCCAAATGTTTCAATCAGTCATGATTGATGAGCACATGTTTACAGCGTCTGTCCTAGAATTCCACTCAAATATCACCATTTTTTTATTTTTTAAACTTATCTGCCTTCCGATCCATATTACATAATCCCCCAACATTCGGATTCTCACATGCCCTCTCTGATCAGCATTCATGGAATTAACCATGATTGGAGACCCAGTAGTCAGTCATGCAGTCAATAAATTATTTATCAGTCAATTCGCTGCTCCTTGAAGATAATAAGAAAATTTATAACTGAAGGACACTATACAAACAGAAGATTCAAAAGAATAACGTCAAACCTTAAGCAATTCCAGAATTTATTATGCATGTATTAGTATCTTTTCTAGCGGTAGTTGTTCATCTCTGATCTACATCAATTAATTTAAGTGTAACCACTTAAAAAGTTTTTGGATCACTAGAGATCAGAAGCCCAGTGTGAGTAAATGATATATTCCCAGTTTATCGGGGATGAAATAGTACTAAGAGATGCATAATTAGATATCTTTATTACATTCCCAGTTACTTGGTTCCTTAGATAACAAACAAATGCCACACTTCTACCAAGGAAGTAAGCACATGCCAGGAATAACTTGATTGCATTCCCAATTATTAATCATTAATGTTTAGAAGATGAAAAGATAGTGTGGAGCTCAACCTTCTCGGATGAAAAGATAGTGTGGAGCTCAACCTTCAGTGAGAATTAGTAATTCTAATTTTGGTAGTGTTCCCTATGGAATTTTTTTAATGGTAATTCAGTATATAGGAATTATATTAGGTAAATTTGAAAGAAGTGAATACATAGAAACCCAAATATCTTAGACAACTGGAACCCCCAAATGATACAAAGACTTTTACCAAAGAGAAAGGTGGACACTCCCGTGAGGAACTACCCTTGGTGATTGTATCCAATATCTTTGCTGGATTGTTTTGTTGGAAGCTCAAGCCTTCTGCAGCAGAAATAAGAATAAGATGCTTTAGATATTATGTTATACTATTGATTGTAGAAGTCTTCTCTGTAATACGATTTCTCTATGTGTACTATAGATTTCCCCCCTCTGAAAAAATATCTGATAAAGCACCTCCAGTTGATAAATTTGCTATCCATGAAGTCAAGGTAGAATTTGAAAACAGAAGAGTAGAAGATCCTAATAAAATTCTACCCCCAGAGCAAAGGATTAAAGGTTATAGCTATGGACCTCAAGTAGTTCCTATTTCATCTGAGGGACACTGTCAAGTTCAAACCAGAAAAGAATGTAAAGCTTCTTGGATTTACTGATGTTTCCAACATAATTCAGTAAAATCTGTCTGCTTTGATTTAGATCCAGATAATCTGATGTTGCTTTATGTAAATGGGAATGATTTGTCCAAATGACATCTTTTTATGTAATTAAAATATTTAGTTATTCAATTTTACACCACTTGATTCTATTTGATCCCTATCTACTCTTTATCTCAAAGACACTATTATATGAAAGATGTCTACATCTTCATTGCTGAACCGGGAAATACAAAGGCCATTCTTGCTGTTTCTGCCATAACAAGTGTCATAAAAGAAATGGATAACGTGGCAATTCTTAGGTTGTTAATCTAATTATTTGTTCTGCATTTTCTTCTTTTTTCTTGTGCTTTTATGCTTTCATTCATTCCTTTGTTGTTTGAAAATAATGGTTAATAAGTAGGGTTAGTGTTTATATGTTTCATTAGCTTTACTTTGTGAAGTATTTCCTTATAGTTAGTTGGTGAAGTTAATTCTAGTCAAAATGGTTCTTGTAATTTTGAATATTATATTTTTATTTTTTTCTCTTTTCTCAAAATTTTACATGTATGAAGCTTATTTTTTTGAACCTTTTTTTATGTACTCCTTCACTATTCAACTGCACCGTGGGAGCTATCTGAAAACTATGGGGTGGGATTCATCGCGACTTCCTAAAAAGGGCCATTAAGATATGAATGTTCTCGATAACATTTGAAAGCAAGTTTAGCTTAAGATAATTTTTTTAAATCTTCTCAGGCTTATTTAATGCCAAGCAAACTTCTGAATGAGCTATTTCTACTTAGGTTTTGACCTTAATTATTTGTTTTTATAGGTTTATTCTACGAACATATGAACTAGAATCAGGAGTTCGAGTCAATGTTTAAGAGACGAAGGAATTATCGATATTGCTACAATGTTAAGACATTGATACAACCTAACAAAACAAATGAGAAAAAGGTTAGATTTTGTTCATTGTTTTCTAATCATTTAACCTTTTAGCTTTTATCTTGTTTCTATTGTTATTTTATATTACTTTTTTCAGGTCTTACTTGACACTAAAAATAAAAGCCTTATAATTTATTTTATCTTGCTCTCGGCTACTATTGTCTGCTACTGTGGATGGCTGCTCTTGCTCCTGACTTCACTCACTGTAAGTCTTACCATTTTATTTTATTTCTTTTACAATCTTATGTATTTTATTTAGTAGATTAGATGTTAGTTTATAAATTTATTAATTAATATGTTAGTTAGATCAATGTTAATCTGTTAGTCTATAAATTAGATAATCTGTCAATTTGGTTAGTTAATCTAGATTTTGGATCAAATATAGGTTTTTGTTAATAATGTAGCTTTAGTAGTTAATATGTATTTTATATTAATTATTAATCTGGTTTTTAATTTAGATTAATTAAGATTCTGATAATGGTTTAGATTAGTGAGATCTTCTAGTTTTAGTCTCTCTAGATGATTGTCAACTTTGTTGCTAACTAGACTAACATTGATTTCAAGTGAGTTGATCTAGTAATGATTAAGAAGGTAATTCTGGGTTGATTTGGCTTGGAATAACGCGGTTCTATGGAGGGGGATTGATAATTGGAGATATTCACTTTGGTAGTTCATCTATTATGCGGACTGGTATTGTTGTTTTCTGGTGCGAATAATTGAGATGGTGAGTAGTTTTAGTCGAAACATATTTGATTGATTTTCCAGAGAAAGCCCTGAGTGGATATTGGATTTTTAGGGAAGTTTATCGACTCCCTTTCTTGGGTCATGAATACCAGCTTTCATCTCTCTCATGTGACTACCCATTCTTTCTCTTGATTTTGTTCTTTGAACGCTCACCTAAACGACTTTAGCAACTCAAGCTTGGTTTAAGAGCTGAGTGGAGCTTTGGCTATCACCTTCGAAAGGAAAATTCTACCACAAAAATCTTGGAGTCTTCATAGTTAAATTAGAAAACTAAAGAAGAGCACAAATAACTGAAGAAGAGCGAGTAAGAAACTCTCTCCCTTTTTTTTTTTACCCATAGCCATTATTAGCAACAAAGGTCATCCCAAACCCATATCTTGAAATTTAATATTTTTTACCCAAGAGAGAGACCAAAATTCAGTTCTACAAGAAGCATTTATTCAAGTTCTACACGAAGCTTTTTCCATGGGAGGTCATATGAAGTCTCATATGACCGTGGATTCTGCTAGGAGTTATCTTCTTCTTCACAAGAGGACTTCGTAAAACAAGAAGATGGGTCTAGTGTATGGGCTGGTAAATTGATCCCTAGTCATTCGGAAAATGAAGAATTCAATGAAAGTGAGGATGTTGAAGACATAGAGGAGGAAGAGGGCATTTGGCATTTGAATGAGGTATTAAGATTTCTACTTCTCCTTGGTGTTTTGATCCTTTCCACCTTATTTATTTCTACCATGAATGGGAATACTAAAGAACAGTAACAGAAGATTCAGAACTATCTACATGATCCATTGTTGGGTTTATGTATTCTAGTAAAACAAAAAATTTGGGATATCTATTTTTAATTAAACTCATTAGAATTTTTTGCAGTTGTTTTAGAAAGTTTATATTGTAGCTAAAATAATTTCTGAACTCAGAATATAAAGTCTATTGTAGCTATGACAATGTTTGAATCAATATCCCCAAATCTGCACTTCCAGTAGAAGTTCACAATAACCAGTCGCAGTTCACAATAACCAGATTTTCAAATATGATAAACGTATGCAATTACCAGATCTGGCCTGATTAAAAGTCCTGTTTTTACACTGTTCGAACAGTAACTCCAATCTGAATCTCAAAGGCAAACAGTTTACTATTTTCTGCAAAAAAAAGTGTTTTAAGTAATACAAGATGATAGTGTATAGAATCTGCAAAACAGATTTAAAATAATCCAAACTAATTAATCGATTAAATGCTGAGGCGTGGTTGTAAACCACTGTCCTTGAAATCGATTTCATCTCCACTTAGATATTCTCTGGTGCAGTTAGGTAGACGGCGCCTGATATTTTCAGAAGTTCAAAGATATTTTCAGAAGTTCAAAGATATTTGGACATGGTACATTAAATGAATGTGGTCAATAGGATATACTGTGCAGTTTTTAGGAGGCTTTGGGTATTTGAGGGAAAAAATTCTATCTTTAAAGTTAGCACTCTAGTTTAATCTGAGAGTTATATGACCATTCAGGGTCATAGATAGATTTAGTTTGATGGTGGAAAGGAATTGGGGAACTTTGTTTACTTGTGTTCTTTCATGGAAACTTGACATGCTTACTTTTTTGACCTCTTATCTCTTTTTCTCATATTTTTTTCCAGTCTCAAGAAGAAGTGAACAACAAGCTCTTTTGGTATGCTCTGTTAAATTCTTTACAATTTTTTACATCTCATATTAATAATAAAGTCTACCTAAATTCTTTACAATTTTTGGGTTATGGCATGCTCTATTATACCTACTTTGACATTTTTTAATGTATAGGTATATATAAACAAGGGAGCTGGTCCGAGACATGGAGTAATTAGAAGGAGTTATTCTTTAAATTGGGCCTTCTCTTGGAATGAGAAAGAGAGAGAGAGAGAGAGATGGAGCTTGTGAAAGCTCTGGTTTTCGATTGGCAGGTAAAAGACCTTGATCTCTCCCCTTTTTTGGGCCTATTTCATGGTTTTTGGTGTTTGACTGTCCTAATTTGAATCTCTAATGCTAAGTTTGGCATTTAAGACAAAAGAACTGTAACTAAGAAATTAGTTAACCATGCAAAATAGATTTTCTTGTCACATTGACATCAAAGTATTGGCATTTAAGACAATACTTTGATGTATACTTTATGGACATTATGTTTTGGTTTGTTTGATTGATAGATTGGTCCACTTTTTTTAGTTCTAGCATTTTAGTGTCCATCTAGTTGCAGGTCAAACGCCCAAAATTCCCATTAATAAGGCATTCTCTGGAATTCACACAGATCATAATCTGTTCTAATTTTCAAATCTTCACATAATCAGAGATGACCTGTAAAAGTGGTGAGAACAACCTCATATTCCTGTCCAAGCTTAACTTGAGAGAGTGGTACAGGCTCAGCTTCTATTAAGTTATCAATGGTTGAACTGTAATATGGGTTCTATCTATAAAGTGGTATGAACTTAAAGCAAGAGAAAATGGATATTACTGCAAAAGTAACTTCATCCGGGCAGCAAGAGAAAGTGGGTATTACTGCAAAGTAGTGGGTTGAACTCTTCACAACCCAGTGACCCATTATTCTAAACTACCCACCAAATCACATAGAACAGAGCTGCTAAACTCTCTCAAATTCACACAGTTCAGAATCTGTTCTCCGGATCCGACACAGTTTATATCTGCCTTCCGGAGTATTGGCACCAGTATGACCTGGTAGTGTATTGGGCGTTGAGTTGGGTTTGGGACTTTGGGTGCCAGAGTTCTGGACTCCGAAATATCAAAATTTAAGAAATAATTTCCTTTCTTCCACAAAATAGTTAATCTGGTTCAGTGATTTGATATTTCGTCTGATCTGTGATGGAAACCTTTTGAGGCCAGTTGATCTCTTTTGTGCTTCTTTGCACCTTGGACCTAACTCTTTTTCCACATCTCAGGCTGCATCTTCTTTGCAACAATTGTTTGAAGCAACAACCACTTACAGGTGACTATAACAATCCAAGTGATACAGCCGTACATTAATGCCATAATTCCTTGTTGCTCGATGGTTTCTTATTAGCTTCTTATAGAGTTTGATGTATATTTTGATTTTTTGTTGATTATTTATACTATTGAAGCAAGAATATACCATGAGATTTGATTACAACAATTTATGATTTGATTTTTGCGTAAACCATGTAGAGAACTTGCTGGAAACAATGTTGACACCTGATTATTATTATTAATATTTCTGTTGGATTCCTGATTTTTATTGATAATTATTTTTCTTTAGAGTTTAGGTTACTTGCTGTTGATTTTATTTAACTTGCAGGCTCATGATTACTGAGTTGTTAGTAATACTCTTACATGAGCTTATATATATATATATATATATATATATATATATATATATATATATAATCCGTTTCAACTAGCTCTTCCGGAGTATTGGCACCAGTATTACCTGGTAGTGTATTGGGCATTGAGTTGGGTTTGGGACTTTGGGTGCCAGAGTTCTAGACTCTGAAATATCAAAATTATAAGAAATAATTTCCTTTCTTCCACAAAATAGTTAATCTGGTTCAGTGATTTGATATTTCGTCTGATCTGTGATGGAAACCTTTTGAGGCCAGTTGATCTCTTTTGTGATTCTTTGCACCTTGGACCTAACTCTTTTTCCACATCTAAGGCTGCATCTTCTTTGCAACAATTGTTTGAAGCAACAACTACTTACAGGTGACTATAACAACCCAAGTGATACAGCCGTACATTAATGCCATAATTCCTTGTAGCTCGATGGTTTCTTATTAGCGTCTTATAGGGTTTGATGTATATTTTGATTTCTTTGTTGATTATTTATACTATTGAAGCAAGAATATACCATGAGATTTGATTACAACAATTTAGAGTTTAGGTTACTTGCTGTAGATTTTTTGTAACCTGTAGGCTCATGATATTATCACTGAGCTGTTAGTAATACTCTTACATGAGCTTATATATAAAATCCGTTTCAACTAGCTCCTTTTCAAGGCATTCGGCATACTCACGTTCTTTCTTAAAACACCCCTATGTATTGAAAATGATGCATGAGCCCATAAAGTATTTTTTTGAAATAAATTTTGATTAGTTTTCCTACTATTTAAGTCATTTAGGCTTAAAAGATTACAAATGGATTAAGATAAGTGGAATCATGGTTATTCATAAGTTTCTACATGAATGGTGTGGATGTTAGGAAGGTGACGGTATCATTTTACATATGTCAGATAAAAAGTTTATGAGAGATGATATATGTAACTACCATAGATTCATCATTCATCTCTTAATACCACGTTTAGTGATTGGAACACTTTGGCAAAATTTCATCCCATGTGCACTAGAGTCTTGCTTGAGGGGCAACATCGGATTTAAGGACAGTGGTTTCTAACATGCATCAGCCGAAATAGAGATATGTTTTTCTTCACCCTTATTTTAGATTTTAATAATTGAATCATTAACATTAATTTCTACTGATAAGAAGAATTAGAGTTTCTGAGCATTTTGCTACTGTTTGCTAAAAAGGATAGCAAAATTCTGGTTTGAAAATTTTTAGTCAATTTTATGCTATAGCATAGAGTAGTTCATGCATGTACAGATTTTGCTTGCAAAGTGAGATGTTCTGATTATGTATGTAAAGTTGAAAACTGATTTAGTTGACTATAGATTAAAGGATTTGGTACTGTGCAAGAGCTATAGGACTATGAAACTATATTATGTTATAATGATACGCCCAAGCCAATCCGTCACCTCACATGCCCACAAGTTTCGTCACCCACTCACCATCTCACCCCCATTTCACCTAAGAGAGGAGAAGAGGAGGTAAGATCCTTGTGTTGAACCCCAAGGCACCACCAAATGCTCTAAACCACACCACTCTCTTCCTCTCGCAATCTCTTAGGTAACTTGCTACCCCTCACACATTGAAGGAGAAGGGGGGGAAGGAAAAGAAAAGAAGGAGAAGAGACGAGGAAAATCCCTCTTGGCTCACCCATTGTACACACAAAGCCCCCCACCAGCCAGCTCACCTTCTCCATAAGTTCACAGCACATGTTCACACCAATAACAGTCCTCAAAACAACCACATTTCACCTCCACTAGCAGTCCCCGTGAAGGCCCCTGTTCACACCCACAACAATCCCCTCTTCAGCCTATTTTCCCTCACGAGCAGTTCATCTCTGCCCTCGGACCAGCAACCATTGGTCCCCCATCTCCTCCCTCGTAGCCTGAGCCCAACGGCATCCACCATCCCCTGCAACACCCTCATTCATGTCCAGATCAGCGGCAATTGCAACCAGCAGAACCTCCCAATGGTATTCTTTCGTTCGGCAAGTAGGGAACCCTATTTTCCCTCACGAGGGTTCAACAACTAGGATAGATATTGCTCCTCATCCCTTCTTAATTCGCGTAACTCAAATTACTTAGGAATTTCTCTAATTTTTTCTTGTTTGGGTTAAACCTAGGAAGTAGGTAACCGTCGTAAACAGGGGCCCCGGGGTGCCTAACACCTTCACCGGGACTTAACTATATAACTTACCTAGACTCTGACCTAGACTGTAAGCCCTTATCCATATATTTACCCGGGTCCTATTTTCCTTAAAATAAAATAGGTGGCGATTCCAAATCTTGTGAAGTTATTTAGTGTCATTTCTCCGTAGGGCCTGGCCCGGAAGCATAGTGACAAATTCAGGGTTTGGGAATAATTTGGTAAGTTGATTTATGTAGCTAATGCTTGAAGAAGTGTGTGGACACTCAATAAGGATTCCACCACTCCTTAATGGGGTAAATGTTCAGTTGATACTTGTCAAACTGGACTTGGAATTCCACTTGGTATTTATCGATGAAATGGTTTTATCGAAACGATTATTTTCTAAATGTAGAAATTAAGTATAATTATTTTTCTAATGAATTTCAAATCGTTTTTGAAAGTTCAATTTGACGAAAAGTATCAACTGAAAGAGTTCTCAATATAAGCAAAGGATTAAGACATTATAAGATATTATCCCGTAAGTTATATGCAATGTTTGTGGGTGGAATGACTAGAGTGTAAACTTTAGTAATAGAAATTATTGACATGTAATTCTCTCTTTCCCGGAGGTTTGATCACACTGTGTTAATAGAAGTTATTGTGGTTAGTGGAAGTCCAGAGACGTAGATGAAAATTGATGTACATAATGGAATATGAATTGGAAAGTGTTTCCTAGTAACAAGGCTACATCTTGGAGAAGATGCACTTGGTTCCACAATCGGAAATAGGTGATCCCTTTAGTTCCCACACACTAAGAGCTGCCCAAATCTTTAATTTAATTAATTAGTTTCCTCCATGTTTTCTACTATAATGTATAGTAGCGTTATTCTTAATATGTAATCTAAATATTAAAGAGGATAAAGTGTAAGAGAGTGGACGGCCTAGTGTGGGACGTCCCACACTCTCTCTATTTATTAATTTAATTGAGAATTAGATTAATAGTAGGGTTTTTAAGAAAGGCACCCGCTTTTGGTGGAATGCCTTTCTCTCTTTGTCCTCCTTCCTTTTTGGTTTCTAGTTGTTAGTTTCAAATTAGAATAGGATTATTCCTTATCTAACCAGGATTTAGATAATGGGAAAGGAGAATCCCAATTTGATTAGGATAGTTTCTAAGTTTAGTTTATACAGTTCTTTTTTAAATTAGACAGTATTTGTTTATACAAGAAAATGTGTTTCAAAAAGGAGGACTCTCTCCTCTATATATATATGGGATCTCTCATTAAAGAAACCCAAACAAACCACCATATCGTTGGAACGCCCCTCTCTCATCTCCTCTCTACTTGGACGCCCCTTGATCTTACAGACGCCCTCTCTCTCTCCCTTTAAACTGTACGAACATCTGTCTTTCTCTCGTACAGTTAGATTGTGATCCTACTTCGAGGTGTGATCAGGAATAGCCATTAACTTCTTGTCGGAGAAAAGTTTTGACCAATAAAGAAGGTTCGTGTGAATCAACAGGAGACTTTACATCGTGAAGCTTTGTAATCATGATTCAATCATTAATAAAATCAGGTAAAACCAGTCAGATCTTGGAAACGATGTATGCCTATCTAAGACTTGTGTAATAAAATTAAAAAGAGGTATACTTTCGACCTTCACCTCCCCGGAGAAGTTTCACAATTTTTGGGTATTATTTTTTGTCAACGAAATTGGATTTTTAGTTTAGAAGAAGTTCAACTTTTTGTGATTTAGTTTTATGTTGGTGGTGTTTAGAGTACGGTAGTTATATAAGAAACAATCCTAGATAGATGTGTGATGAGTGGTATGAAGCACCTTCATCTCACCTCAATTTTTAAATGCTCTCTAGAAGATTCCCTCGAAAGGAAGGTTGGAAAATTTAGGTGCTTACGTGCAATACCGTCAAACCAATAAGGCATAAATTTGGAATTCAAACATGCATGTTGTTACATACTCGAATAAGCATTCTTAAGATGTTTATAATGTATACACACTTGCTTTGAGCGACATACTTATCCGCATCTATGTTTGGACTAATATATCTTATATACACAAGAATCTGTGCACATACACTAACTGAATTCCCAATACGTTTTGTTGTTCGTTGCTCAAATCAACTAGTTCTCACATTATTACTTTTCAGGTGTTATTTGTTGGGCACTTTGAATCAAGACGACAAAATTTCATCCCATGTGCACTAGAGTCTTGCTTGAGGGGTAGCGTCGGATTTAAGGACAGTGGTTTCTACCATGCATTAGCCGAAATAGAGATATGTTTTTCCTCACCCTTATTTTAGATCTTCATAATTGAATCATTATGCTTAATTTCTACCGATAAGAAGAACTAGAGTTTCTGAGCTTTTTGTGACTATTTTCTAATTAGGATAGCAAAATTCTCGTTGGAAAATTTTTAGTCAATTTTATGCTATAGCATAGAGTAGTTCTTGCATGTATAGATTTTGTCTGCAAAGTGAGAAGTTCTGATTATGTATGTCAAGTTGATAACTGATTTAGTTGACTATAGATTAAAGGAATTGGTACTTCGGAAGAGCTATAGAACTATGAAGCTATATTATGTTATAATGATACGCCCAGACCAAGCCCTTACCTCAAATGCCCACCAGTTTCGTCACCCACTCACCATCTCAGCCCCATTTCACCTAAAAGAGGAGAAGAGGAGGTAAGATCCTTGTGTTGAACCCCAAGGCACCACCAAATGCTCTCACCACACCACTCTCTTCCTCTCGCAATCTCTTAGGCAGCTTGCAGCCCCTCTCACGTTGAAGGAGAAGGAGAGGAAGGAAAAGAAAAGTAGGAGAAGAGAGGAGGAAAATCCCTCTTGGCTCACACACACCAAGCCCCCCACCAGCCAGCTCACCTTCTCCATCAGCTCACAGGACATGTTCACACCCATAACAGTCCTCAAAACAACCACATTTCACCTCCACTAACTGTCCCAGTAACAGCTCCTGTTCACGCCCACAACAGTCCCCTCTTCAGCCCCTTTTCCCTCTCGAGCAGTTCATCTCTGCTCTCGGACCAGCAACCATTGGTCCCCCATCTCCTCCGTCGTAGCTTCAGCCCAACGGCATCCTCCATCCCCTGCAACACCCTCATTCATGTCCAGACCAGTGGCAATAGCAACCAGTAGAACCTCCCAACGATGTTCTTTGGTTCGGCAAGTAGAGAACCCACACAGCAGCGCCCCTAACTCTCTTCTCCGGTTTGGGCCTACATTCCTTTTTCCATCCGCCACGGCAGTAGCAGTTGATATCCCCTCCGCCCCGCCCCCCCATTCCTTTGTTTTTCTTTTAAATTGGTTATGTTTAGTTTAGATATGCTCTCAATTAATTCCTATGTTAGTTTTGATTTGAAAATTATTCTGCTGCTTTTATTTTTAGATTAGCCTTTAGTTTAGCTTTATATTAGCTTTGGTTATATCCTTTTCTAATAATAGGTTAGGCTGTAATCTAGCTAAGTTTGTTTTAAGTTAGATTAGTCTCAATGCTTTAAATCTGATTTTTAGTTTAGGTTAAATGTAATTTGGATTTCAAGATTCTTTCTTTAGTTGGTTTCTAGGTTAGTTTTAACTTACCTAAAATCAGATTTTTAAATAAACCTTAGGTTAGTTTCCTTAGGCTTAATCATTAGGTGACCTAGGTTAATTTGCTTAAACCTAATTCCTTTTTGAGTTAGTTAGCCACAGTTAATGAAACTCTCCTTTTAGGGTAATCCTTAAACAAATGTTAGGACAATTCTAGGACAACCCTTAGAAAAATTGATTAACCCTAGATTAGACTAAGAAGTAAGCTCAATACTTGCACGAGCCTAAACTGCTTAGGGTATGACTTGCTAAGAGCCTAAATTGTCACCGCTCCGAAACGATCCTAACGTACCCCAATAAAAACAAAAAATCGAAAAACGTTTAAATATCCAGAAAACCCAAAATTATAACCATAGCGAGCTTACTTGCTCCCCTTGCTCTGCATTGAGCCTAAACTACTATCCAAAAAATGAGAAAATATCAAAAAAGCCCAAAAACATTACAAAGTCAAGACACCAAAATTTAATCAATCCCGATGCTCATATATGAGCCTAAAACTATGTTGTCCGCTCCAGAATGAGCTTAAGCTACCGTAATTTCCGAGACGAACACTTAAATTATCCCTCAATTCCTGAATGAATATAAACTACTGACACTCTGAAACGAGTCAAAACTGCGCTACTCTGCAACGAGTCTTAACTACTGTAACCCCCGCGGAAGAACTACACCGGTCTGATCCCGCTTAGTCAGGTTTAAGGGGAACCCAATCGAGGGTTCAACAACTAGGATAGATATTGCTGCTCATCCCTTCTTAATTCGCATAACTCAAATTACTTAGGAATTTCTCTAATTTTTTCTTGTTTGGGTTAAACCTAGGAAGTAGGTAACCGTCGTAAACAAGGGCCCCGGGGTGCCTAACACCTTACCGGGACTTAACCGTATAACTTACCTTGACTCTGACCTAGACCGTAGGCCCTTATCCACATATTAACCCGGGTCCTATTTTCCTTAAAATAAAATAGGTGGCGATTCCAAATATTGTGAAGTTATTTAGCGTCGTTCCTCCTAAGGGCCTTAGTGACAAATTCAGGGTTTGGGAATAATTTGGCAAGTTGATTTATGTTCCTAATGCTTGAAGAAGTGTGTGGACACTCAATAAGGATTCCACCACTCCTTAATGGGGTTAATGTTCAGTTGATACTTGTCAAACTGGACTCGGAAATCCAGCTGGTATTTATCGATGAAATGGTTTTATCAGAGTGATTATTTTCTAAATATAGAAAATAAGTATAATTATTCTTCTAATGAATTTCAAATCGTTTTTGAAAGTTCAATTTGACGAAAAGTATCAACTGAAAGAGTTCTCAATATAAGCAAAGGATTAAGACATTATAAGATATTATCCAGTAAGTTATATGCAATATTTGTTGGTGGAAGGACTAGACTGTAAACTTTAGTAATAGAAATTATTGACATGTAATTCTCTCTTTCCCGGAGGTTTGATCACAATGTGTTAATAGACATTATTGTGGTTAGTGGAGGTCTAGAGACGTAGATCAAGATTGAAATACATAATGGAATATGAATTGGAAAGTGGTTCCTAGTAACAAGGCTACATCATGGAGAAGAAGCACTTGGTTCCACAACCAAAAATAGGGGATTCCTTTAGTTCTCACACACTAGAGCTGCCCAAATCTTTTATTTAATTAATTAGTTTCCTCCATGTTTTCTACTATATTGTATAGTAGCGTTATTGTTAATATGTGATATAAATATTAAAGAGGATAAAGTGTATGAGAGTGGACCCGGCCTAGTGGGGGACGTCCCACACTCTCTCTATTTATTAATTTAATTGAGATTTAGATTAATACTGGGGTTTGTAAGAAAGGCAGGCACCCTCTTAGGGTGGAATGCCTCTCTCTCTCAGTCCTCCTTCCTTTTTGGTTGCAAGTTGTTAGTTTCAATTTGGAATAGGATTATTCCTTATCTAATCAGGATTTAAATAATCGGAAAGGAGAATCCCAATTTGATTAGGATAGTTTCTAAGTTTAGTTTGGACAGTTCTTTTTTAAATTAGACAGTATTTGTTTATACAAGAAAATGTGCTTCAAAAAGGGGAAGGACTCTCTCCTCTATATATATATATGGGATCTCTCAGTAGAGAAACCCAAGCAAGCCACCATATAGTTTGTACGCCCCTCTTTCTTCTTCTCTTTACTTGGACGCCCTCTTGATCTTACAGACGCCCTCTCTCTCCCTTTAAACCGTACGAACATCTGTCTTTCTCTCTTTCGGTTAGATTGTGATCCTATTTTGAGGTGTGATCAGCAAGAGTCATCAATTTCCGTTGCAGAAAAGTTTTGAGCAACAAAGAAGGTTTGTGTGAATCAACAGTAGAATTTACATCGTGAAGCTTTGTAATCATGATTCAATCATTAATAAAATCAAGTAGAACTAGCCCATCTAAGAATTGTGTAATAAAATTAAAAAGAGGTATACTTTCGACCTTCACTTCCCCAGAGAACCTTCACAATTTTTGGGTATTATTTTTAGTCCGCGAAATCTGATTTTTAGTTTAGAAGAAGTTCAAATTTTTGTGATTTATCGTTATGTTGGTGGTGTTTAGAGTACGGTAGTTATATAAGAAACAATCCCAGATAGATGTGTGATGAGTGATATGAAGCACCTTCATCTCACCTCAATTTTTAAAAGCTCTCTAGATGATTCTCTCAAATGGAAAGGTGAAAAATTTAAGCGCTTACGTACAATACTGTCAAACTAATAAGGCATAAACTCTGAATTCAAACGCGCATGTTGTTACATACTCGAACAAGCATTCTTAAGATATTTATAATGTATACACACTTGCTTAGAGAGACATATTTATCCGCATCTGTGTCTAGACTAATATATCTTATATACACAAGAATCTGTGCACATACACTAACTGAATTCCCAATAGGTTTTGTTGCTCGTTGCTAAAATCAGCTAGTTCTCACATTATTACTTTTCAGGCGTCATTTGTTGGGCAGTTTGAATCAAGACAACAAAATTTCATCCCATGTGCACTAGAGACTTGCTTAAGGGGCAACGTCGAATTTAAGGACAGTGGTTTCTAACATGCATCAGCCGAAATAGAGATATGTTTTTCCTCACCCGTATTTTAGATTTTAATAATTGAATCGTTATGCTTAATTTCTACCGATAAGGAGAATTAGAGTTTCTGAGCTTTTTGCTACTAATTGCTAAATAGGATAGCAAAATTCTTGTTGGAAAATTTTTAGTCAATTTTATGCTATAGTATACAGTACTTCTTACATGTACAGATTTTGCCTGCAAAGGGAGATGTTTTGATTATGTATGTAAAGTTGAAAACTGATTTAGTTGACTATTAATTAAAGGATTTGGTACTTTGCAAGAGCTATAGAACTATGATGCTATATTATGTTATAATGATACGCACAGGCCAAGCCATCACCTCACATGCCCACCAGTTTCGTCACACCCACTCACCATCTCACCCCCATTTCACCTAAGAGAGGAGAAGAGGAGGTAAGATCCTTGTGTTGAACCCCAAGGCACCACCAAATGCTCTCAACCACACCATTCTCTTCCTCTCGCAATCTCTTAGGCAGCTTGCAGCCCCTCTCACGTTGAAGGAGAAGGAGAGGAAGGAAAAGAAAATAAGGAGAGGAGAGGAGGAAAATCCCTCTTGGCTCACCCATTGTACACACACCAAAGCCCCCCACTAGCCAACTCACCTTCTCCATCAGCCCACAGCACATGTTCACACCCATAATAGTCCTCAAAACAACCACATTTCACCTCCACTAACAGTCCCAGTAACAGCCCCTGTTCACGCCCACAACAGTCCCCTCTTCAGCCTATTTTCCCTCACGAGCAGTTCATATCTGCTCTCGGACCAGCAACCATTAGTCCCCCATCTCCTCCCTCATAGCCTCAGCCCAACGGCATCCTCCATCTCCTGCAACACCTTCGTTCATGTCCAGATCAGTGTCAATAGCAACCAGTAGAAGCTCCCAACGGTCTTCTTTCGTTCGGCAAGTTGGGAACCCGCCCAGCAGCGCCCCCAACTCTCTTCTCCGGTTTGGGCCTGCATTCCTTTTTCCATCAGCCACGGCAGTAGCAGTTGATATCCCCTCCGCCCAGCCCCCCCATTCCTTTGTTTTTGTTTTAAATTGGTTATGTTTAGTTTAGATATGCTCTCAATTAATTCCGATGTTAGTTTTGATTTGAAAAATATTCTGCTGCTTTTAGTTTTAGATTAGCCTTTAGTTTAGCTTTATATTAGCTTTGGTTATATCCTTTTCTAATAATAGGTTAGGCTGTAATATAGTTAAATTTGTTTTAAGCTAGATTCGTCTCAATGCTTTAAATCTTATTTTTAGTTTAGGTTAAATGTAATTTGGATTTCAAGATTCTTTCTTTAGTTGGTTTCTAGGTTAGTTTTAACTTACCTAAAATCAGGTTTTTAAATAAAGCTTAGGTTAGTTTCTATTGGCTTAATCTTTAGGTGACCTAGGTTAATTTGCTTAAACCTAATTCTTTTTTGAGTTAGTTAGCCATAGTTAATGAAACTCTCTTTTTAGGGTAATCCTTAAACAAATGTTAAGATTATTCTCGGACAATCCTTAGAAAATTTGATTAACCCTAGATTAGACTAAGTTGTAAGCTCAGTACTTGCACGAGCCTAAACAGCTTGGGGTATGACTTGGTAAGAGCCTAAACTGCCACCGCTCCGAAACGATCCTAACGTACCCCAATAAAAATGAAAAACCGAAAAACGTTTAAATATAAAGAAAACCCAATATTATAACCATAGCGAGCTTGCCTACTCCCCCATGCTCTGCATTGAGCCTAAACTACTATCTAAAACATTAGAAAATATTAAAAAAGACCAAAAACATTACAAAGTCAGGACACCAAAATTTAATCAATCCCGGCGCTTATAAATGAGCCTAAAACTATGTTGTTCGCTCCAGAATGAACTTAAGCTACCGTAATTTCCGAGACGAACACATAAATTATCCCTCAACTCCAGAATGAGTATAAACTACCGACACTCCGAAACGAGTCTAAACTACGCTACTCCGCAACGAGTCTTAACTACTGTAAACCCCGTGAAAGAACTACACCGGTCTGATCCCGATTAGCCGGCTTTGAAGGTAACCCAATCGAGGGTTCAACAACTAGGATTGATATTGCTTCTCATCCCTTCTTAATTAGCGTAACTCAAATTACTTAGGAATTTCTTTAATTTCTTCATGTTTGGCTTAAACCTAGGAAGTAGGTAACCATCGTAAACAGGGGCCCAGGGGTGCCGAACACCTTCACCGGGACTTAACCGTATAACTTACCTAGACTCTGACCTAGACCGTAGGCCCTTATCCACATATTTACCCGGGTCCTATTTTCCTTAAAATAAAATAGATGGCGATTCCAAATCTTGTGAAGTTATTTAGTGTCATTTCTCCATAGGGCCTGGCCCGGAAGCATAGTGACAAATTCAGGGTTTGGGAATAATTTGGCAAGTTGATTTATGTACCTAATGCTTGAAGAAGTGTGTGGACACTCAATAAGGATTCCACCACTCCTTAATGGGGTAAATGTTCAGTTAATACTTGTCAAACTGGACTTGGAAATCCAGCTTGTATTTATCGATGAAATGGTTTTATCGAAATGATTATTTTCTAAAGATAGAAAATAAGTATAATTATTCTTCTAATGAATTTCAAATCGTTTTTTAAAGTTCAATTTGACGAAAAGTACCAAATGAAAGAGTTCTCAATATAACCAAAGGATTAAGACATTATAAGATATTATCCCGTAAGTTATATGCAAAATTTGTTGGTGGAAGGACTAGACTGTAAACTTTAGTAATAGAAATTATTGACATGTAATTCTCTCTTTCCCGGAGGTTTGATCACAATGAGTTAATAGACGTTATTGTGGTTAGTGGAAGTCCAGAGACGTATATGAAAATTGAAGTACATAGTGGAATATGAATTAGAAAGTGTTTCCTAGTAACAAGGCTACATCTTGGAGAAGACGCACTTGGTTCCAGAACCGGAAATAGGGGATCCCCTTAGTTCCCACACACTAAGAGTTGCCCAAATCTTTAATTTAATTAATTAGTTTCCTCCATGTTTTCTACTATATTGTATAGTAGCGTTATTGTTAATATGTGATCTAAATATTAAAGAGGATAGAGTGTAAGAGAGTGGACCCGGCCTAGTGTGGGACGTCCCACACTCTCTCTATTTTTTAATTTAATTGAGAATTAGATAAATACTAGGGTTTGTAATTAAGGCACCCGCTTAGGGTGGAATGCCTCTCTCTCTTTGTCCTCCTTCTTTGGTTGCTAGTTGTTAGTTTCAATTTGGAATAGGATTATTCCTTATCTAGTCAGGATTTAAATAATAGGAAAGGAGAATCCCAATTTGATTAGGATAGTTTCTATGTATTGTTTAGACAGTTCTTTTTTAAATTATACAGTATTTGTTTATACAAGAAAATGTGCTTCGAAAAGGAGGACTCTCTCCTCTATATATATATGGGATCTCTCATTAAAGAAACCCAAACTAGCCACCATATAGTTAGAATGCCGCTCTCTCATATCCTCTCAACTTGGACGCCCCCTTGATCTTACAGATGGCCTCTCTCTCCCTTTGAACCGTACGAACATCTGTCTTTCTCTCTTGCGGTTAGATTGTGATCCTACTTCGAGGTGTGATCGGGAAGAGCCATCCATTGGAAAAATGTTTTGAGCAACAAAGAAGGTTCGTGTGATTCAATAGGAGACTTTACATCGTGAAGCTTTGTAATCATGATTCAATCATTAATAAATTTAGGTTGAACTAGTCAGATCTTGGAAACGATGTATGGCCATCTAAGACTTGAGTAATAAAATTAAAAAGAGGTATACGTTCAACCTTCACTTCCCCGGAGAAGCTTCATAATTTTTGGGTATTATTTTTAGTCAACGAAATCTGATTTTTAGTTCAGAAGAAGTTCAAATTTTTGTGATTTATCGTTATGTTGGTGGTGTTTAGAGTACGGTAGTTATATAAGAAACAGTCCCAGATAGATGTGTGATGAGTGATATGAAGCACCTTTATCTCACCTCAATTTTTAAATGCTCTCTAGAAGATTCCCTCAAAAGGAAAGGTGGAAAATTTAAGCGCTTACGTGCAATACCGTCAAACTAATAAGACATAAATTTGGAATTCAAACGCGCATGTTGTTGCGTACTCGAATGAGCATTCTTAAGATATTTATAATGTATACACACTTGCTTAGGGAGACATACTTATCCACATCTGTGTCTGGACTAATATATCTTATATACACAAGAATTTGTGCACATACACTAACTGAATTCCCAATACTTTTTGTTGTTTGTTGCTCAAATCAGCTAGTTCTCACATTATTACTTTTCAGGCGTTATTTGTTGGGCAGTTTGAATCAAGACGACAAAATTTCATCCCATGTGCACTATAGTCTTGCTTGAGGAGCAACGTCGGATTTAAAGACAGTGGTTTCTACCATGCATCAGCCGAAATAGAGATATGTTGTTCCTCACCTCTATTATAGATTTTAATAATTGAATCATTATGCTTAATTTCTACCGATAAGAAGAATTAGAGTTTCTGAGCTTTTTGCTACTAATTGCTAAATAGGATAGCAAAATTCTGGTTTGAAAATTTTTAGTAAATTTTATGCTATAGCATAGAGTAGTTCATGCATGTACAAATTTCGCCTGCAAAGGGAGATGTTTTGATTATGTATGTAAAGTTGAAAACTGATTTAGTTGACTATAGATTAAAAGATTTGGTACTTTGCAAGAGCTATAGAACTATGAAGCTATATTATGTTATAATGATACGCCCAAGCCAAGCCCTCACTTCACATGCCCATCAGTTTCGTCACCCACTCACCATCTCACCCCCATTTCACCTAAGAGAGGAGAAGAGGAGGTAAGATCCATTTTTGAACCCCAAGGCACCACCAAATGCTCTCAACCACACCACTCTCTTCCTCTCGCAATCTCTAAGGCTGCTTGCAGCCCCTCTCACGTTGAAGGTGAAGGAGAGGAAGGAAAAGAAAAGAAGGAGAAGAGAGGAGGAAAATCCCTCTTGGCTCACCCATTGTACACACACAAAAGCCCCTACCAGCCAGCTCACCTTCTCCATCAGCTCACAACATATGTTCACACCCATAACAGTCCTCAAAAAAACCACATTTCACCTCCACTGACAGTCCCAGTAACATCCCCTGTTCACGCCCACAACAGTCCCCTCTTCAGCCATTTTCCCTCACGAGCAGTTCATCTTTTCCCTCGGACCAGCAACCATTGGTCCCCCATCTCCTCCCTTGTTGCCTCAGCCCAACAGCATCCTCCATCCCCTGCAACACCCTCATTCATTCCAGATCAGCGGCAATAGCAACCA
>JABCRI010000646.1:0-29437 GCA_015143295.1 Tetracentron sinense | reverse complement strand
CTTGTGAATAATACGATTAATTATATGTTTTATAGATTTTCGGGTGCATACAGTGCAGCGTCACTGATAATCACGAATTTACTAACATGGTCCTGTACCCAAAGGGTTGGGGGACACCCCGAGTTTCCAAAAAAAATGAAATAAAAGGTATTGCAATTTTTTTTTAAATTAATACTTGGGATACTTACAAGCCATTCATGCTATCCTCGCTCAACTTCTATTTCATTTTCTATACCACAAGTGTTGCCGCATTTTCCATTGAGATGTTAGCTCCTGTGGCTTCATATTTAAACTCTTTTGATTCCTTGGTGCTCCCCAAACTAAGACAATCAACAGTAATGATATCACAATGTTTGTGATTAAGATATGTATTAGGACAATAATACCCGTTTTAAAAAACAATTAAGTAGACCCCGACTGGTTTTACCGGTTAAATACAAAGAAAGGTTTATTACACAATAACTGTCGTCATGTCCCCACGCATCCCAGATAGCTAGGAGTATCACTAACCCCCCCGCCGTTCACGACATTGAGGGCATTCGGCCACAACGAAATCCTCATTCGGTCCTGCCCGATGTAACCAACCATATTCGCATCACCTTAGAGCGCCATTGATGCATACGAGGCTAAGAGGCCGAACATATGTTGGAACACTACTTAGAGGCTCCGCGCAGTGCTAGGAATTCATCTCCTTTGAGACCGTCCTTGTAGCTCAACAACCCTCCAAGTAACAAAAGTCAAATCCCCTTTACGATCCTAAGTTGCCTACCCGTTAACTCTCTTTTGGTGTGCTCATTGAAGTGACCTTAGATTTGCCACAAGTGAAAGGTCGACTACGCCCTTTCCTCCTGCAAGGTGATCAATAGTTCGCTCATTCCAGAAGAGAACATCGTTATGTGCTGGTGGAGTCACTGGTCTTTTTCGGAGCAATCATCGAGGAACTCCCACAACACCGCATCTACTTTCCATTTGAACTCGTATAAACTTTCTCTTCGAATGAAGTACTAGCGATTCCTCTTCCAACATGCCATGTCTCCCACAACACGTGCGCAATAGTCCAATCCACCCTAAGCACAAGCTAAACACACCACAATCTTCATTTGCACTTCCCCAAAACACTACCGCGTACACAAATCGGAGAAACGCTGTTTATGTCTCGTTCTCACTAGTACCCTCCACACCAAGGCACCAACCTTGCCTTAACCGACGCTATCTTGCTGTGCAATCGCCCTATCTCCTGCACGCATTGGCTTGCGCTTGCCCATGCTTGGGTCATCGACGGCATGACACTGGACTTCTACCACTTTGGGACTGGGTAACACTATGCAAAAACATTTTAGATGTGGCGAAAATTCTACCGTCATGGTAGGATTTGGCTTTGTATTTATTATACTGATTTTAGCTTAGCAAAATTGATGCATGGATGGGCTATTACCGCTACTTATTTCCTTATGTATGTCCTTTTTCGTCGCCTAATTTAACCTCTTTTCCTTGGCTGTTGTCCTCTTCTTTGTAATTTTTGATTGAGTGTAAATGATAGATTAGCTGTCGCTTGAAAATATTTTTGACAGAACATTAACGCCTCCTTTCAAAAAATACAATGGTAACCTTATAACCTGTGGTTCTTGGGCCTTTTTCTCAAGTGGGGGGAGGTCCTGGTTCCATTTCTCACTCTCCCTTTGGGGCCAGCCCGCATGCCCGGTTTTTACCGGACTAACCTGGTGTGCCGGGTGTTGCGGGCTCACATCGGCCCCCTCGGGGATTAGTCCTGACATAGTTAGTATTCGCCTATACGGTAAAATTCGGTATAAATTGTTCTCGTATATTATTCGGAATAGTCATTCATTATTCGACTTAAAAATTAGGCCTAAGAAAGGCAAACGTCAAAAGTGCAGTACCCCAGAAATAATTCGAGATAATTCGTCTACCAACACTCATACTCTTTCATTGAAAATTTCGTCTAAATATATAATCTTGCATATATAAAATTTATAACTTGCATAAATCTATAAACTTTACAATGTAGAAAAATAAGTGCAGTCGAAGATTGAGAGAGAAAGAGAGAGGCGAGAGAATCATACAACATTTGGAAATGAGATTGATATGTGACAGTCGTTGGCGTTGAAAATGTTGAATAATTGCCAGACTCAATACTCGACTATTGGCAACCGCAGTGTCATTCTGATAAGTGACGACGGTGAATAGTTAGGATTAGAGATTTAAGAAGAACAAGAGATTGAAAAAATTGAATTCATTTTCTCTCAATTGGTTTCTTTCGTTCAATCTATAACCTTAAGTCTCTATCTCATTGAGAAAATCAAGCACAACGTCACTGAAAGCCATCACCACCATCCTGAGCACTCTCCGGCTACTATTCCTATCTCCTCATGACTGGTGGTTGATGGTTTCAGTGACGTTGTGACCAATGAGATAGAGACTTAAGGTTATAGATTGAGTGAGAGAAAATGAGTTAATGCGAGTGAGAAAGATAGTTTTAAAAATTAACTTTAAAAAAAAAAAGATTTAATTTATAGTATGATTATTCGTGAATAGTTGCAAACGATTCGCGAATAAATCGTGAAACGATTCATTTGTTTTAAAAACTTCGTGATGATTTTATATATTTGAGAATACGAATGAAGTATACATTTTATTTAGGTAGAATTCACATATTAATTCATGAATTTACTACTATGGTCCTGACCAAAAGGGTTGGGGGGACCCCAGTTCCAAAAAAACAAGTAAAAAAAATAACAAGGGTATTGAGATTTTTTTTAAATTAATACTCGGGACTTTATTGAGCAGGGATGATATGGTCGTACACTGACCGAGACCACGAAAGGACAAGGTAGTCAAATTCATAGTTACTTCCCTTAAGCAAACTCAGGCCCCGACTAATCGGTATACTTGGGTACCTTCACCTCTAGGGAAGTAAAAAACAGAGCGAATGTGACATACAATCCTTCATGACTATCCTTGCTCACCTATCTTTCATTTTCTATACCACACAATGTTGCCCGGCCATGTTTTACATTGAGATGGGAGTCCGGGGGCTTCATATTTTAAACTCTTTTGATTCTTGGTGCTCCCAAAACTAAGACAAATCAACAGTAATGATATCATATATTTTTGTGAGTAAGATAGGGATTAGGCAAGAATAAGACCCTTTTTTAAAACACTTTATGTAGGACCCTGCTGGTTATTTTTACCGGTTATAATAACAAAGAAAGGTTTATACACAATAACTTTTTAAAAAGGAGTCGTTGGGAAATGGCACCGAAAGCTTGTATTTGCACTATGATGAGAGACCCTCGCTTATGTACTTATAACAAATAAACAAGGGACACCACTATAATAACTAGAACTTGGACATGTTTAGCCTTCTATTAATTATCGAATTAAATAAAGTTAAGAATGCAGTTTCGGTTTTTTATTCAGACGACCAATCGCACATTGACTAGAAGTTCTAGTCAGTCACCTCGCCGATTGAGGACATCTTGGACATATTTTGCCTTAGTAGCTGAAATGCTTGGGCTAGACCCTAAAATTGTCATCCACAACCTTAATATCAAATCAGAAGTTAAAAGCCCATCAAGCAAGGGGCACGATTCTTTCATCCACTCCTCATGAAAGAAGATTGAGAAGGTGTGGATTTCATAAGAGAATAGAAACATGCCATCTTATCATACTTTTTAATCTCCAAAATAATTAGTTCATAAAAAATAGAGTTACAACTTAACTCCTTCAGTTTTTACTTTTTTCCATTTACCTTCTACTGTAGATGATACCTCATCAGACGACTGTAGGAAGTCGGTTTCGATTATCAAATTTTTTTTTGAAGATGATAAAGAAATTCAACGGATTTTTTTTATTGGATCATGAATCCCATTGTTGACGTTTGGTTAAATCAATCTCTAGACCGGTCCGATCAGACAGATAGATGATGATCATTCCTGTTACCCCTCATTCAATTACATGAGTGATGATTCGATCATTGAAAAAATTAGGGACGTTGTTAACCTCCTTTTTTTAAAGTTTGGAGATTTAGCAACCTCCATATCTAATAGTATAGATCTGATGTATGCGTGAGTCATTTATAAAGATAAAGAATGCTGAGCATATTCTCACAATCTTAGTCTCATTTTATTTATTTTTTAGATCATAACAAATGACTTTGTGTCAGTGGGACTCACTTAAAGCCTCACACTAATTCATTATTTTATTATATAAAAAGTGGAAATAGAGAATTGTGAGAGCATGCTTATCATTTTTCTTTATTACAAGGTTAAGTTTATCGCCACTTCATCAATTGTCTATCAAGTGATTTTAAAATTCTCCTTGTAGGTATATCTAGAGTTGGGCCGTCTGAAAATCCAACAACACCCAAATCAAGTGGATACATCATTTAATATGTGCGCGGTGCCTTGGCACGGTTTAGATTTTCAACTGGGCAGCCAATTCTCAACAAAAATAACTACTATAGAGAGTTTTAAATCATTTTTCCTTTTTTTACAATATTAAGATTGCTAACTTTACTTCTTACAATGTCTAATCTCACATTTGTAGTTTTTTTACTAGTAGCTATATATGTATATGTATTCAAACTTTCACTTTCTTGTTGAGGTTTGGGTTTAGTGTAACCTATCTTTTAGGACTTTATTCAGGCTGTGCTTGGCCAAGCCCAGCATAGTGGCTTGAAAGGGTTCTTTGTTCTAGGCCCTATAACCCGGCTCGACCCGAAGCTTACCCGAATTTCAAAAGGGGCGCTCGAAGCTCGGAGAGTTCAGGGGCCATGTCGAAGCGTTTGAGTCGGGTTTTTTGGCTTGGCTCGAGTGGGGGCTAGTAAAGGCAAATACAGGGGGAAAATCGAATCTTGGGAAGTACAAGTTATGTATCGAAGTAATAATAATGACTTTTATATTGTTTTTATGTATGTAGGTCATGAAGAAAAAATGAGGTAGAGAGGAGAATATATATACAATTATAAATCGAATTTTATACTTAATAATATTGAATGGTCACCATGCGAGCTGCACTGGTGCGCGTGTGCATCAGCCTCAATCGAGTCGGGCTAGCGAATCAAATACGGGGGTTGGACACCACAAGCGCGGCTTGATTAAATTTTCAAGCTTTTTTTAGGCGTGGTTGTCAGGGATCGGACACGAATCGGGGCGGATGAACCTGAACCCAAATTCGAGTCAGGAGATCTCGGATCGAGCCGAACCACACAAACAGACCGATCGGGCTTTGTGCAGCCCTACTATCTTGCAAAAAAAAGTCAGCATAAGTTGGGTGCGGGCGACAGGTGAGTAGGATAGAGAGTGAGAAAAATGAAAAAAAAAATAAACTTGGGGCATTTCATAGAATAAGCACTTCTAATGGTGGTGGCAATATACCCCTATGTCCTTAATTTCAAATCAATCTAATCCTGCGTACTTTTTCAAACCAAAGAAGTCATATAGGTAGTTTACGACTGGGGAATTGTAGACGTGTGAAGGGGCGACCCAGTAGCGGACACGGCCCGATATACCATTGGTGTGTAAAAATACTAATGAAGAGAGCGCGTGGACGAAGGATCGAACGATACATAAAGCTAAATTGACACATATCAATCGGGCTAGTGCTTTGACTGCTTCAGGAAAGAACAACAGAGATCCATGGAGCACAGTCTCGCGTCTCAAGAAAAGAAACTTGAAGAGAATAAAAGTCCACAAATCAGATGGTTTTAAGCCGTCCCATCGAGAACATCAACCTCTAAGATTTCCCCACGCGCTATTTGGGGTGATGCCACAGCGTCAAGCCACTTAATGAGAGTTGCACAAACATAATAATAAATGATCACTCTCCCTTTTTTTTTCCAGTGCATTTGAGCGCAATACTTGTTTAAATGACCGAGAGATCCTCTCCTGACCAAGTCAAAATACGTCTTGTTCCGTTTATCGACCGCGGTGGGAGGTGTTGATGCCTACCTACATGGCATCTAATGCCAATTGTTTTTTTATGTCTTATGTTTTGACATTTAATAATTTTATTGGATTTGATTTAAATATCTTTTTAGGAGACTACGTCAAATTGCTCAGGACTTGGCCAATATCGTCACCATGTAATTTTCCCATGTAATGGTGAAAGTATTTGGAGAAGAGACTTTTTCAATTGATGTATATTCTATTTGTCTTAGGGCTTTATTGTCTTTTGACTAAGGTATGATTATAATTTACCAGAAAATTAACAAGCAGGCCTCAGCTTTGCTGAGATCGAATCAAAGCATCGTTAATTTGCTTCTAGTCAATCGCACCACACAAGTCCCACGTGTCCCTTGTTACGACAGCTCTCTACTCATATTAACCTCGCTTGATTAAGATTTAGGGTTTAATAATCCAAACCTTGTTTTTAGGAAAAATAATCTAACTCTGGTTAAAACTTTCAACCCTTAGAATTAACTTTTTTTTAAATATTTTTTTCCAAAAACACCCAAGGTTAAATTGTATGAACCTTAAAGGGTTGTCTAGTGAATCTTAATGCACAGTTAATTTTGATAACATGAACATGTTGTTGAACTTGTGGGTGAAATTGCAATTTTACTTATTCAAATTCCAATCATGATTGTCTATGATTCATTTCTAACTTGCTACTACCTGGGGGGAAAAAAATGTATTTCATAGGACTTGATCCTATGACCAATGGTCATGAAAGGGGCACACCTTACACCTCTGCACCTATGTTATTAAGAGGAGGTTTTCTAAAAGAGTGTAGGATTCACAAAACTTGCAAGGGGATAATGCAAAATGAAATGGACAGTCGCACAGTATACGGAAAAAAAATTATGCTCCAAACTTTTTTTACCTTTCCTTTCCCAAAATGGTGTTCTTGGAAAGAAATTGCAATTAAAAAGAAGTGGAGATTATTTTATATTCCCGTTTGAGATTTTTAGCCTAAAATACTTAATCCTTAAGTAATAGTCACTTTCTTTCAATAAAGCAGCTACTCCTTACGACAAAATGAGTTCTAAGCTGCTGGCTGATAAAAAACACTCTTTCTGAAAGTGCATTATACTTCAAGAAGCCCTATAATACGCAGTAGGTGCGCACCAGACGTGAATTCTGTAGTGGATTACACGCAGTATACCGCATGCGTAATGCGCACGCGTTTCTACTTGCGGTTTTTTGTTGGTGCTGCTTCGATTATTATGGTCGTTGTCAGGGGTGAAATCAAATCCATCTTTTGGGTATCTGTTTCTGCATCAAACAATAAAAAAGCGTATCACTTGTCAAACAAAGAAGAGACAGACGTGGCGTCTTATACGCACCGTTCATAACATTATTGGTGTGATTTTGATAAACTTTAGGGGCAGTTTAGTCAAATGAGAGGGCACTTTGCTTTTGTCAAGCTTCCAAATGCCACCTTAGTATAATACAAAGAGGTAATTTAGGATCGACGCGTCCTCTCTCAGGCATATGAGACACGTGTCATTTAATTGAGGTTCCAAAGTTTTTAATCTACAAGGTTACACGTCTAATACTTGCTTTTTAAATAAGTGATGTCATCCTCCGTGTAAAACCAAGACTTAAAACGGCCACGGACAACCTAAAAATGCGCCTTAGTGAGGACAGGGCCGATTAAGGAATTGTGTTTTTTTTTTCCCGGTACAATCAATGAAACTTACCTTTTTCTTCTCACACTTCAAAATATCTTTATTACAATTTATTTTGTAGTGCACGAAATACTAATATAGTGCTTAGACTTAAAAATTATTTTTCTAGATTCTAAAAAAAAAATGACGAGAGAAAGTTGCTTTCCCCTCTACTGCTTTCGATCATGAATAAAAGTCTCTTGTCACCTTGGTCGTGTCTTCCTATGAAAATCCACGCGTGATTTGCAAACCCTTCAAAATTTGGGTATTTTTGCATTATTTATTTTTTAAAAAAAGTCTCTCTCTATAATCTTGATATTTATGACTTGCCACTTTTTTTTATTGTGGCTTCCATTGAAACATAAATGTTTTTTTTTTTGTTGTGGCTGAATAAGTATTTACATGCATTAACTTTCACGGTCGTTGAAAAAGTTTCTTTGTCTCCACTTCATGCATCGTTTTTAACGGTTTCTTACAACTATGGTTCAAAGTCATTAATTCTTAAGGTTCAGGTAACAATTTATAACATATTGATGTTTCTTAGTCTAAAAACATATTATAACTCCTTAGCATAATAAAGCGTCCGCCTTAGAAGCGTTTATAGTTTATATTGTTGAACTTTAAGGTTAGAAAATTTAATTAATAGGTTTTTTTTAAGGATACGTGTTGTCGTTGTATGGACGCAATATCAAATTTATATAATGGGTTTTTTTTGTTTTGTAGAAATTATTGTTTAAGGATATAGAAAGGTGGCAAATCCTCTCCGGCACATCCGTTATAACCCCTAGAGGTCGCCACGTGTCTCCTTTGACACCCTCTTAACCGTGGGTAAGGTTCACTCCTGACACCCCTAGGTTCACGCCACCTATTTTGTTTTTTTTAAAAAAAAAATATAATTCTATTTTAAAATTAAAATATGTTTTTAAAGTTTTTTTTAATATTAAAAAACAATTGTTTTTAATTTAAAAATGAATAATATTTTTTAAAAAAAAACCAAAATAGGTGGGTGAACCTTACCCACGGTTAAGGGGTGTCAAATGAGACACGTGGCGACCTCTAGGGGTTATAACCGGATGTGCCACATCCGTTATACTGGAGAGGATTTGCACCCCTTATAGAAAGGATAAACGAAAAGGTGAGAGGAAGGCGTGTGCAACTGGCATGGCTACTGGCTAGTAACGCACCGGGCGTAGGTTAGAAATAAAAACAAGATGTACGAAGAAAACATATATATCAACGCAATCCAATTTGAACTTAGTGTTGTCGGTCTCTCCCTCTCTCTCTCTCCTTGAAAGAGGCAGAAAGGCAACAATGCACCTCGATCTCGCCTCTGAATTCTCTGAATTTCTTTTATTCTTTCTTTCTCTGTTGTTGTCCCGAGAGAGAGAGAGAGAGGGTACCAGAGCAAAAGGAAATGCCGGCGTTTTTTTCATTTGCCTTTCTGATCTTGACTTTCTTAGCCGTCATGTTGCCCGCGGCAATGGTGTCTTGTGCTTTCCCGGCGAGTCTCACGCTCGAGAGAGCTTTCCGTTGAACCAGAGAGTCGAATTGAGCGAGCTCAGAGCTCGGGACAGGGCAAGGCATGGCCGAATCTTGCAGGGTTCTAATGGCGTCGTCGATTTTCCCGTTGATGGTTCCTCTGATCCCTACCTTGTCGGGTAATTAGGATTATATTGGTATTTGAATTTCTTTTATTATTTTGATTTTCTGTTGTTTGTAGGTTGGGATATATGGGTTTACTACACGTTGTCTTTTTCCCGAACGTATGTTGTTTTTCTCTTATTCGTTTATTGGGTTTGGAAATTGGGATTGATGGGTATTGGTTTTTTTTTGTTCTTTATTTAGTGAATTGTTGGCTATGTGGGTATAATCCTTTTTTTTTCATTTGGGTCCATGAATTTGATGGGTATTTGGTGTTCTTGTTTCTTCTCTTTGTGTTAATTGAAATCATTTGGGTCCATGAATTTGATGGGTATTGGTGTTTTTGTTTCTTCTCTTTGTGTTTGATTGGAATTAATGGGTATTTTTTGTTTTGAGTAGATTGTTTTTATTTTCTGGGATTTATTGGTTTCAAAGTATCTAGTAATTTCATGTTGATTTTATTATTGTTATTGTTTTTCATTTTCTGGGTTTTTTTGGTTCAATTTAGGCTTTATTTTACAAGAGTGCAATTGGGCTCTCCTCCAAGAGACTTCTATGTGCAGATTGATACTGGAAGTGACCTCTTGTGGGTCTCTTGCAATTCCTGCAATGGTTGTCCCAAATCTAGCGGACTCAAAGTAAATCTCCTTTCCTTAACATTATAATTTTATTGAGTTTGTAGAAACAAGAGGATGTAATTTACAGCTGAAATATTGCTTAAACTGTTTTGGATTTACAGATTGAGCTCAATAGCTTTGACCCTTCAAGCTCATCGACAGCTTCATTGGTCTCTTGTTCGGACGAAATGTGTACTTTAGCAGTTCAAACTTCAGATTCTCAGTGTTCTGCCGAGAATAATCAATGTGCTTACTCGTTCCAATACGGAGATGGCAGTGGAACAACGGGTTATTATGTATCAGACATGTTGTATTTTGACACAATTCTCGGAGAGTCTATGACTGCAAATTCTTCATCTTCCATTGTTTTTGGGTGAGTTATCATGATTTCGCCAAGACAGAATTTTTATTTATATTTGGTTTGTTGGTTGGTTGGTACTCAGTCTGGGATGTTGGTGTTTGAAACAGGTGTAGTAACTATCAGTCTGGGGACTTGACCAAAACAGATAGAGCAGTGGATGGGATTTTTGGGTTTGGGCAACAGGGCCTGTCAGTCATTTCGCAACTGTCTTCACGAGGAGTAACACCAAAAGTGTTCTCACATTGCTTGAAAGGAGGGAGCAATGGTGGGGGTATATTGGTTCTCGGTGAGATTGTGGAGCCAAGTATTGTTTATAGTCCGCTTGTTCCATCACAGTAAGTTCTCTTTCCAAGGAAACTGTTATATTATTTTGCAATTTGAACTTCTCACGGAGATTTTGTTTATACTGGGAAATAATCTGCACTATACAATTAGGTTTTTATTGGATATATATGCACCGGTTACAGTTTTATTTATTTTATGTTAAATATTTTATTTAGGACCACGTAGTACAGTTCAAATTTATTTCTTATATCTACGCCACAAGGATCCAGGACTAGATAGCTCTTCTGATCTTAAGAGCTTGTTTTGATAGCAAATATGTTATTGAACCATGCATGATAGGAAAAACAAAATTGATTCTCTGCCATGAGGCTTCATAGGTCATTGAGATTGTTTTTGTTCCACTATTCAGCACTGTATTACATGCTTATGTAGTAGATTTTGGACACGGCAGATAGGTTTTGGTATGACATGAGTTAATACTTGACCATCCTTTTTTGGCAGCCTGCTTAGTGTCGATGATTTAATATAATGGGTGTACGCCAACCATAGCTTCAAACTCTTCTTTATAGAAATTATGTAATCTTGAGGAGGAAAATGCCTTTAGGGAGAAAAACCTCTGCTCAAGTGGTAATTTATTTAATAATATCCAGTTATCTATTATAGAACCTTCGGGTTTAATCTCGTATACTCTATTTGAGTCATTGATTTTTTAATTGTTTGTGCATGTACTATATGAAGGAGTAATGCTAGTCCCAGATGCAGAATTTTAAAAAAAAATCCAAACTCTCAACATCAAGCAATAGAGGTTGCTTTTGCAACCGGTTGAAGCAATAATCTTAAAAGAATGATAAGTTGTTGTTTTAACCGGTTGTAAAGCCTCGAAGGGTTTGGGACACCATCTGTTACCCAACAAAATGGGTAACTGGTTACAATAACAACCCGTGTCACTTTATGGGGTGAGCGTTTGGAACTCTGCATCTGGCACTAACATTCCTCTTAAATGGAGTGTCATGTCTCGTTCGAACTAGGACAAAGGTCGTTCTAAAGTGAGATCTTTCTACCAGTCTTATTCTTATCATGTTAGCTCATACCTCCTTTCTTTATTGGGTGATATTCCATCTAGGAGGGTAGAGAATGGCATATAGGTGCTACATTGTTTGGTAGAGGAGTAATCTGTTGACTAACTGTTGCTTCACTGCCCGTTTGCTAGATGGATTTTGAGCTAATTCCTATCCCTTTTAAGGGTCTCATGGGTATTTCTTGATAAATTTTTAGATTTCTTCTCTAGTTGGGTCATGCGAGATTTAGTCGTCCTGAGGTTCATAATGTGTATTAGTATATGCTTCCCAGTGCTGTCTGTTGGGGTGTGGGTGGAAATAATAGAAGGGTCGTCAACAACCTTTCCTGTCCAAAAGAGGGTTTGGTTGCATTTCACCAAGCTCTTGCTTGGTGTTCAATTAGGGAGGACTGGATCTTTCATCTTCTTTCCCAATGTTTAGGGTTATGTTACTTTGAGGGGTTTTCATGCTGTTGTCTTCTTTGTTTCATTGCTTCGTGAACCTTTTCATGTATGCTGATTTTGTTTATATCTACTGATTTACCGATCCTATATATATATATATATATATATATATATACCCTTGCCTTAACATAATTCATTTTTCCTGGTCATGGTTGGTGTTCAATTAAGGAGGACTGGATCTTTCATCTTCTTTCCCACTGTTGAGGGGTGTGTTGCTTTGAGGGGTTTTCATGCTGTTGTCTTCTTTGTTTCATAGATTTGTGAACCTTTTAATGTATGCTTATTTTGTTTGTATCTACTGATTTACCGAATATATATATATATATATATTAATCAGGCTCTTTTGGAGTGGTTGCTTGGATTCACCCTTATAGCACCTTAGCAGTTACCTTAGGTTTGATTGTGTATGTTAGGTGTTATATTACCTCTTACCAAAAAAAAAACAAGACCATGAGATTTGGCCAAAAATCTTGGTGCTATGTACCTACGAGACTTGTGAAGTACAAAATTTTGAGAAACCCACCACCAGATTTGCTTGAGGAAGCACTTTAAAATAAATACAGAATTACAGAGAATGTGCAAGGGGCAAGTGTCCCATAGTAACAAAATGACAAGTTGTGAAGTCAATGAAAAAAAGAGTCAATGTGTAATCAATTTATAATCTTAAGGTGCTTAATTATTTCCCAACAGGGAATTACATCCATATCACATACCTAGTATAGGGCCTCCTTGTTTGCATTCGGCTCGTGTGGTGCTTTCAAGGATACCAAATTGATAAGCATTGATCAGATTGAAAGAAAGAGAGCAAGAAACACACAAACGGCCACAACGTTACCACATTGAAGTAGATCTGAAACCGGCTGAAGCTACTTTCGTAGAAGAAAGCAATGGCTGTCTTGATTGTAGGAGACAAAGGGCTGCTTGTTTTGTTTTGAGAGTCTCTTTCAATAAATATAGGATTCTTCCCTAATATGTAGAGTCATAAACCAACTCTCCATTCCGAGAGACTCACTTTTTATAAAAATAGGACTCTTCCCTAATATGGTACAATCCTAAACCAACTCTCTTTTAATAATGGGCCCCACATAATATTAAATAGTGACTTAATTAAAGTTTGGTTATACTCAAAGTTATGTATTAAATAAACGAAATTAAAGGGTATTTATGTCCAAGTAAAGTTTTGCATACTCCTTGTACTTTTATTAGTAGAATGATATATATATATATATATACCATTGCCTTAACAATATTCTTTTTTCCTAGTCATGGTCTTCTGTGTTAATGCACCTTCTTATTGTGTATGAGTCATGCTCACATACATGACAATCTTGCTGTCGAACATTTTTTTCAGTTTCCACTAGATCAATAGCTGTTAGTTTTCAGGGTAGTCTGGTTCTTGTCTATTTACATATGAAAATGAAGATCCGAAACACGGTACTCATTCTGCAGTAAATTTGATTGCTTTCTGTCTCCAACCTTTCAGGCCTCATTATAATTTGAATATGCAGAGCATTGCTGTCAATGGGCAAATATTGCCCATTGATCCGGCAGTGTTTGCAACATCAAGCAACCAAGGAACCATAGTTGATTCTGGAACAACTCTGGCATACCTTGCAGGAGAAGCTTATGATATTTTTGTCAATGCTGTAAGTTATAGTGTTACAATTTCGCAGCCTTTTTATTTTTATACCCTTTGAAATATTTTACGGGGTATCGTAAGCAATGTGAGTCACTTCTTTTATTAGAGGTACGTAGGTTGACCCCACAACTAGTCTCCACTTTATTAGAGGTACATAGGTTGACCCTCCACAACTAGTGTTCACTTTGTGGAGAAGTTTCTCTAGTAAAAGAAGCATGACTTAACCTATGTGGGGACAGGTGGGAAGTACTAGCAACAAGCTTTTTACTGTCTTCTATAGTAAGGAATTTGGTAGGGAAAAAAAAGATCAGTATATTTGAAATTTGATTTTCTTGTTGTCTCTGCAGATAACTGCTGCTGTTTCACAATCTGTAACTCCTCTGCACTCGGATGGGAACCACTGTTATATCATCTCCGGCAGGTCTTTTTTCTAGAATAATCATCGAAGTTTTATCTTATTGGCATGCTCGGCCTTTGCTAGTGACTCTCACTTATTAGCTGATTACTTTTTCATCTGATATCCATGTGTGTGCTGTATTCAGTGTTGATGAGATATTTCCTCCAGTTAGTTTAAACTTCGAGGGTAGTGCATCTATGATATTAAAACCTGGGGAGTACCTTCTACTAATGGGTTCTTCCGTGAGTTGTTCAACTTCCTCCTTTCGCTTTTAATTTTTAATTTTTCCAATACTTGTGAAATAGATGAGATTCTTATTTTTAGCCAGTCGCATGAGTGAAATAATTATTTATGCTATTGACAATCCTTAACTGTAAAGATCAACTTTGTTCATACAGGCTGGTACTTCGAGGTGGTGCATCGGCTTTCAGAGAGTTCAGGATCAAGGGATAACAATTTTAGGAGGTTTGAACTCTGGACAATGGGCTTCTTTATTATTTATATATCTTTTGCAATCAAAGTACTTATGTACACTGGTCATGCACATACTGCATGCTCCATAAATATATTTTTGGAGCAATAAGGTTTATTTATCACCTATGCATATCCATTCTGACTTTCCATTTAAAATATATATGTTATGTAGTTTGGGAAGATCATATAGTTGTGGATGGTGGATGCATGTGCATATGTAGAATTTCATGCATTCTGTTATAGTTATCATTGAGCAAAGGTGGTGTGTGAATGTGAATATAATCATATATAACAGAACTGAATTGTATGCTCATGTAGACTATGTTGCATCGATACTGCAAAAAGCCAATTCTTGCTAGTTGCATCTCCGAATACTAAATGGAAGGACACGTTAATTTTTCTTTGTTGGCTCATGCATGATGTAGTGGGCATGTATAAATTAAAGTCGAACTATAGTACTCAGTAGCGTTTCGAGAATTAGTATGAAATATATCTTTGAGCTACATAGGGCACATCTCCGAAAAAGTAGTTCATTATATAAAGTTGATCTTGTAACTCACACTGTTTGTCTGGCTTCTCTAGCAGAGTATACATAGCGGAAATACCTCTAACTAATACCTCCCTGTGATGAAATGAAGAATATTTGTGGACGCCCAGTATCAGACACAAATGCAACGCCACTTCCTATGTCTAAATCTTTATATACAGATAAAAAACAAAAGAATTACCAAGAAATATACAATACCCTGTGGTACATTATATATGATCAGGGCACCTGGCTCGCAGTCTGATTTTCCTATGAACTTGCAGTGAGTAGTAGATATTGACATAGATAGGGTTAAGATAAAAAAACTCTTCCTGGTTTGTTGCACCAAAGAATTGTTGCCTCTACTACAAGTCTATACTAATGATGTCCAAAAACCTCACAAGCCAAGCCTTAGGAGATTACTCAACCCATAGGGAATAACGTTGGTGATTTAAATACTTTGGAAGATATGGGATTACAAAATTACTAGAATCGAGCTTTGTGAGATTTGTTGAGATCTGTTGATTTATAAATTCAACAAATCTGCCAACCGTATCTTCGTATCTCTTTTGTGGATATATTAACTTCCCCAAATTTCCATGACAAAATGCTTCCAAAGTTCCACTTCCTACTCGATTGAAAATCTTTTCTTAGGATAGCGTGTGCTCTTGATTGCGACCTTCTCCATGCTACCTTTTCTCAAATTATTTTTCCTTTGTTCAACCCTGGACAATTTCTACATCCACAGTCATGGACAAATAGTGTCTAGTCAAATTGTTTAAAATCGATTCATATAGCACACTACGGATTTTTGGAATAAAAAATAAAGATTGACAAAGTCTGAGTGATGGGAAATGCATAATTAATAATAATTAATACTAGCACCTGAAAGTGTGAATACACCTGTGATTAAGCCTGACTGAAGAGAAAAATATTGATTTCTTATTTTTGCAGACCTTGTTCTTAAAGATAAGATCTTTATTTATGATCTGGTTCGGCAACGCATTGGATGGGCTAACTATGATTGTAAGTTTAACGATTCTACACAAGTCCTTTAGGTTTTCTTGCATGAAGATTTCTCACAAGTAGGTTTGCCCTTTGTTTGTAACAACATTCAGGTTCATTGGCCGTGAATGTATCTGCAACTTCTGGTAAGGACCAATTCATTAACGCAGGACAGCTGAGTGTGAGCAGTTCATCACGGGATGGGCTCTACAAGCTGATACCTGCCATCGTTGCGGCATTCATTGTGCATATCTCAGTGTTTGGTGGGTTCCTACTTTTGTAATCTTGAGTGTAAAATCCCATTCTTTGCCCCATGTATATTGTCCTGCCCAATTTTTATTTATAGCGATTGGTGGGGCCGTATAATATTATTTGAATTGCAACATGTTGCTGTTTCCTTTGCAATATAATTGGGATCTGATTCTGATTGACACAGAATATTTTCTTCTCTTCTTCTCTGTCAGGAGTTCTCTATCTCGAGCTTTGCCAGCATTGTAAATTATCTTTGTATAGGATTATAGGGCTGACAACAGAAAAACTTGTGACTTCTCCACTGTCCTAATTAAGATTGCTGGTGTAGTTGCATTGTTTGGAAGCATTTTATGCTTTTTGCATTGGTGTTCTTGTTCTTTTCTATTCAGATGAGATAATAATAAAGTGAATGGACTTATAGCAGTAACCAAACAACCCCCTAAGTGATGAGACTTTTATACACATTCTTTCTAAACTCTTCTTGGGCCGGAACTGGGCCTTGCCCCAACCCAGCACATAGTTAGACAGCCTGTTCCATTCATCCGAATCCGATCCAAAGAATCCGACAGATCCGAATCCGACAAATCCGGATCCGATCCGAATCCAATTACTAATTCAAGATCCAAATCTGATCTGAATCGATTCGATTAACATTAATACATCTAAAAAAGTATATTTTAATTTTAGATTGCGTTGGGATTTGTGTTGGATTTGACCTAAAGAATTGAATTCTATAGAATTGAAATTCATTGAATTGAATTCAACATAATTATGAATTCTGCCATTTTGATGCACTACTAATTAGATGGAATTTAGATGAATAAAAATTATGCAAAATAATTTGAATACAATAACAAGAATATATAATTATGCAAGTAATGTATTTATTAAATTTAAATATTAGTTTAATTTACAATCATATATATGTATTAAATTACTATATATTAAATTTAAATATTATTATAACATAGCTATTATTTTATGTATTAAATTATTATTTACATAAGATATTTAGTAAATATTAAATGAAAGTTTAAAAATCTAATTTGAATATAATAATAATAAGGGTATATAATTATATAAGTAATATATTTATTAATATTACAATTTATAATAATTATTCATTGTTTTAAATTATTATTTATTAAATATAAATATTACTATTAGTATTATTTATACTATTATTTAGTAATTTATAATAATTATTACTATTCATTATAATAAATTATTAAATTTAAATATTATTATATATTATAATTATTTGTGTATTACATTAGTATTTACATAAGATAATTAGTAAATATTAAATGAAAGTTTGAAATTCTAATTTAAATATAATAATAAGGACATATAATTATATAAGTGATATATTTATTAAAATAATAATTTATAATTATTATTTTATGTGTTCAATTTTTATTTACGCAAAATAATAATAATTAAAATATTTAATTATATTAAATTATTATTTATTAAATATAAATATTATTATTATTATTTATAATTTAATTTATTAATTTATAATTTTTATTATTTATGATAGCAAAATATTATTTATTAAATTTATATATCATTATAAATTATTATATTTATTAATATATAATTATTATTATTTAATATAGTAATTTATTATTTACCTAATTTAATTATTATTATAAATTATAGTTATAATTATTTATGTATTAAATTATTATTTATTTTATTCGCACATTAGATAGCTGGAGAGAGATTTTCATAATGTTTTGTCTTTCTCTCAATTTTGTAATAGTGTGAAATTGTCAAATAATACCTCTCAATAAGGATTATAATTATGTTGATTTAGCCTATGAAATCACTAGTTCAATTATGCGTGGAATTGACGATTCAAATTCCATTCTTTTTTTATAGTACAAGCCAAATGACATAATTGGAATTCAAGAACGGAATTGCCCCAATTCCACAAATTCAAACATACCCTTAAAAAAATTAAGATTAGTACTGCATTATTTTGGAAAAATTATAGAAATATCATTATTATTATATATATTTTAATCGGATAGAAGTACTATAAATCCAAACCCGATCCGATTATAATTAGATTCAAGATCTCCTATCCGACGAATCTATAATAGGATTAGGATCCCGTCTAATTGGATCGGATTTAGATCAAGATCCGATCCATTGATAGCCCTACCTTCAAACTCCTTTATTTGGAACGATCTACCATATGGGGTCCATACCATAACTTCAACTAAATATTTAAGCAAAAGGTATTGAACATTCCCAACATAAAATGACCCTTTTTGATGAAATACTATTATTGATCAATTATACAAATTGTCTTACTCAAACACCATTTTAAAACCACGCTTGCAAAGCAATATAGCAAAGATGAGGTTTTCCTGGTGTTGGGACATGCAGGAATCTTGATGAGGAGGATACTATGGCTGTCAACGGGCCAGATTTAGATCGGATCTGCCTAGATCCGAATCTGATCCGAGATCCGTCGGATCACGAATTAATCAAACCGAATCTGATTATATTTGTAAGATTTGAATCCGATCCGATTAAGGTTAATTAAAAACAAAACTCTATTTTAATAATACAAAAATCTAATAGTACCTTAATTAACTCTATTTAATGTTTTTTTTTTAATTAATACTTTATGCATAGAAAATCTATGTAATATGTTTAATGATTAAAAAAAGTTATTATAATCGGATCACCCTAGATCCGGATTTGATCCGATTATAATTGGATTCCACTGATCCAATCCGATGGATTACATATAGGGTCCAAAGTCTAGCTAATCAGATCTGATCCATTGACAACCCTAGAGGCTGGGGTGGAGCTAGGAATTTTTCATTAGGGAGCTGAAATACACATATAAGAAAAAGAATTGATTTGAGGGTATGGAACTTGGGGGTTCGAGGGCATAGCCCCCAAGAAATTTTTTTTTGGGGTAGTATTTTTATTTTGAGAATTTTTTTCCGAGTAATGTCCTTGAGGTCACCATGTGTCCCTATTGATACCCCTTTACTATGGTTAAGATTCACTCAACTATCCTTGGTTTTTTTTTTTATATAAAAAAAAAATTTCAAAACCTAGCTAAAATTCACTAAGTCCTAAGGTTATTTTAATTTTTTTTTTTCTTCTAAAAACTAAGGATAAGTAGGTGAATTTCAACCATAGTTAAGGTGTGTCAATAGGGACATGTGCCGACCTAAAGGGCATAACCGGACTCCATTGGAGGGCCCACCACTTTAGATATTATGTATTTTCTTAAAAATCGAACTTACAATATAAAGAACTTTTAAAAAAATTGGTTGGCTATGGCCCCTCCTCGCCCCATAGCCGCACGTGCGACGCACATGAGAGAGGGACAAGAGAGAGGGAAGAGGGAGAGAAAATGGAAAGAGATACCCTAATGAGACTCATATGATGTATATGTGAGATGTGAGATGTGAGATGTGAAATGTGGGAAAGTATGAAAGATAGAGAAGATATAAGCATAAGGGTAATTTTGTCAAAAGTGATTATAATAGTAGATATATAAGGGTAATTTGTCAATAGTGATTATATAATAGAGATATAAGGGTAATTTTTTCAAAAGTGATTATAATAGTAGAGATATAAGGGTAATTTGTCAATAGTGATTATATGATAGAGATATAAGGGTATTTTTATATTTTCATTATTATAATAGTAGAGAAATAAGTGAAATGATAATTTTGCCAATAAGAACAAAATTCAATCATCACTTTAGTAGAGAAGATAAGTGCAAGGGTAATTTTGTCAATAGTGACAAAATTTAATCAGTATGTTTAGGGTCCTAGTCTCATTATAATAGTAAAGAAGATAAGTGTAATGACTAATTTTATCAATTGTTACCAAATTTAATTAACATTTTAGTATAGAAAATAGTATAAGGGTAAATTTAGGTGTTGCAACAAGCACACCATACTAAAAAAAATTTAGGCTTTTAGTAGCGAACCTTTTAGTGATGGTTTTAGAAAACCCCCACTAAAGTAAATAATTATTCTTTATACCAGCGGTGGTTAATAAAAAAAATCCTCTAAAGGGGTGACTTAGGTTTTCAAAAAACCCCTCCTAAAAATGGATCATCACTCTTTTGACCGGTGGTTAATAGAAAAAACCCCTCTAAAGGGGTGACTTTTAGCGGCGGTTTTCAGAAAATCCCCGTTGAAAGTCCAATATTTAGTTTTACTGGCGGTTAATAAAACTTTTAGCGGTGGTTTGTAGTGGTAGTTTTAAACCGCCGCTAAAAGTCTAAAATTTTATGGTGACTATCACCACCACCACTTTCCATTCAACCTAAGAAACAAATTTCAAGGATCCCAATAGGGATTCTAACCGATAAAAAAAAGAATAAAAAAATATGAAAGTTTGTCGTTTGGAAATTGATGCCAAATGAAGAACAGAGAAAAGGCAAAGCTTTGTCGTTATTTGAAAAATCAACAAATACTAGAAGAATTCAAAGATTTGAACCGTAGTTACATATCAAAATAATAACTTCATCAATCTCCAAACCACTAATGAGGTTGCTAACATTTTCAGCCGAAAATGAAAGAAAAAGATGGTGTGTAGAAGTAATTTGAAGTTTAGTATCCAATTAATAAATATTGGTGTACTCGTAGCAGCACCCTAAATTTTTCAATAATGACAAAATCCAATCAACTTTTTAGTAGATAATTGTAAGGATAATTTTGTCATCAGTGACAATTTTTTATTTTTATTTTTGGGGGTGAGAGATACGCGGTTAGGCCGCAACCCCAGTTAGTAGGTTAGTATATGTTCTAAGTCATGGGCGGGTGGAGATGACAACACTCACACCCTCTCGGGAGTGGAACCTGAATGAATGGAGTGGTGACTAGCACACACTAAATTCAATCAACATTTGGGGGCACCCTATTCTTGTTATAGTATAGAGTATTGTTATAGTATAGAGTAGATGAGATAAGTTAAAGGGTAATTTTGTTAATAAATTTAAGGGCCCATTCTCTATATATGGAAAAAAAAAACATATAGTTAAAACAAATAACAAAATATAGAGTATATATTATGTATATAATTTTATTAGATAGACATAGTAAATATTTTTATTTATTTTTAACTAAGAAAAATATTTTATTATGACGAGTAGAAAATATCATAATAAATTTGTTATATTGTTCTTTATATTTGTGAGGGGAAATTACCGGAGAGGACACGCGTCAGCAACAGCTCCTCCCCACGCTCTGGTTTACCGGTAGGAGGTTGGAGTGGAGGGTGTGGCACCCTGACCTGTACTCCGATGGTAAAGTCAGTAGGTGTAGAAGATGATGAATAGTAAAAAAATGCAGAGAGTTTGAGGGTCTTAGCTCTTTTTTCCAAATCCCCCATTTTCACACTGTTTTTCACAGGTTCTTATAGGCCCCTCCCGCCATGGCCATAGACACCCATGGATGTCCATGCACACCTCAAATCTCTGATGTGTACTTCAATAATCATTTTAGATAGATCTCCTGGTCATTCGTACTGCACGCGTATCTGCATATAAAAGAGAGCAGGCATAGAGTAGGAACTCGTCCGAGGTGACTAGCATTAAATGGCATTTAATGCTATATTTAATGCCAAGACAGTGTTCCCCACCTACCAACGTAGAGGTAGGATCAGTCCCAGGCGACTGGGCAATAGCACCGGATCTCATTACGTGTTGGGGTACGGGGTCGTTGACAATAAGACAACGGGTACGTTGTCAAAATGAAGACGTGATCGTTGTCTATGAGATAACGGGGTCATTGTTCGGTAGACAACGTTCTCGTTGTCCATATGACAACGGGCCCGTCGTCGAAGAGACAACGGAAATGAGCTCAAACGATAACACCACACCGAGGACAAGCTCGTTACTACCATACTAAGGGTTTTACGAAATTTACCCATTACAAATTGCCCCTTTATGATACTTTGAACGTGGTTCAGAGTGTCATAAATATAGCGAAACGATGGAGGAGAAGATACTGTTAACCTCAGAATGGCGATAGGTCACGTATTCCGCACGCGAAGACGTAGCGTTGTGCCAGCTGTATTGCGTGTGCCGAAACGTCATACCTCATCAATGTTTGGCAGGCTGTCATCATTATCTTTCGGACGCTTCGTTTTACCCGATGGTTACTTAACTCGGTCAGAAGACCATCCTGCCCTTCATGTTGTCTGCATTCGTGGATACGCGTACGGTATAGATCGAGGTCATTATCGTCCTTCGAGTTATGGATTGGTCTATAAATACTGAAGGCCTGGTACTTCATCTTCTTCGCTTGAATTCTTGCGTTCTGCTACTCTGCCAGAAATTCTTCTCACCGACGGTCTGCTACTCTGCTCTTCTCTCTTCTCTTGTCGTGCTCCTTGCTTCCTAGATATACAGTTTTTGGTAAGATTCTCCTATCTTCTTTTGTGTTCAGTTCAACCTCTTCCATTCATCTCTTCTTTTGTTCTGTGGTCGTTTTCCTATATTATTTTTTTTTGCTATACTTGTTTGCCACCATGTCTGCCGAAGTTGTTAGGATAGATAGTGCCGATGAAGCCAGTTGTTCAGGCAGTGCCCCTCACGGTGTTATCACCAGCGTTTCCAAACTCAAAACCAAAACAGTTGTCAAATACGCTCTTGACCATTACAGAGCCCCTTACCAAATTCCCCCTCATGTCCACATTCATTTTAAGGAAGAAGACATTCTTCCAGACCACCGTTCTTCCTGCACTATCGTCTACCTCGCCCAGTTCGAGGCTGGACTTCGATTTCCCTTATCTCCCATTGCGGACTCCGTCCTGTCCGTCCTTCAAATTGCCCCGGGGAAAATGCACCCGAAGTTCTACAAATACATGTCTCTGATGGACAAGTTCAACAGAGACGGGTACAACGTAGAGGCCAGACACGTCTTCCACTTCCGCCATGTCGTGAAATGTCGGGGGGCTGATGAGGAGGGAAAGAAAACGTACTTCACCTGGAGTCAAAAACCCAGGATCCCCGATATCATCACACACCTCCCTGATGTGGAACGGGACTGGAAGGAGATGCCTTTCGTGGTCTCCGGAGCTTGGAGGGCAAATACTGCCCGTCCTGTTCCCCACGAATTTACTTCAGGTCTGTTACTTTTGAATCGTTCTCTGTTGTCTGTTCTGAAAACGTATTCCTGTTACATGGCTAATAACGTTTTGCTCTTTCTGCAGAGATTTCTAAGCCACGTTTCTCTGAACTTTCCGCGGAAGAAGAGTACGCGCTTTGGAAAGTTCGCATCGATAAAGGGGACGATTACGTCACCTGGACGCCGTCCTCTGCTCAAGAGACAAGGTCCGCTGTAGAGGCAGGGACCTTACCTAGAAAGCCATCCCGACCAGCTCATCCACCGCCTCAGAGACCGCTCGGGCCGATAGCTTTCCTTGACGAGGAGATAGAGGGAGACATGGCTGACCAACTTCCCTTATCACAGGGATCCTCACAGGCCCCAACGCTGACTCGTCCTCCCCGCCCTTCTCGTCCCTCCCGTCTCTCTGCGGCGGATAAGAAGACGGAGAAAAGAGAGAGGGAAGAAGCTCTCAAAGCCCTGAAGGCAAAAAAAGCTCGGCGAGAGGCGGAGCACGACCAGAGGGTTCAAGAACGGGAGTCCGCTGGGGTGTTTCCTACTCAAGCTGCAACATTCGGCGAGGAGAGCGGTATCCCCACGGAGGAGCCTCCAATTGTTAGCATCGACCCTCCCGTGGCTATCGTAGCTGCTCCGTCTACTGTGGCAGATACGACTGCTGTTGCTCCTCCCAACTCTACTGCCCCTGTGGTTGTCCCGACCTCTACTTCTTCACTAGCCGTAAACGTGGCTTCGTCTTCCGCTTCCCCGTCTTCTGTTCCTCAATTTCCTGCCCCTCCTCGAGAGAGGATTACCGTGGGGGGCCCCGCCGAGCTATGGAATCCCGTCTTCCCCCGAGGATATGCTCGTCCTACCGTCGTACATTCGGCGATGGAGCACGACTCCGTTGCCACATCGATGATGTTGGCGATGAGACTCCCAGCGGATATAGCCGCAACGAGAGACATGCACTGGATGGGGATGTTCAGTGCCGCGAGTCGAGCTGTTGCCACGGTACGTTTTTTTTTTTTTTGATACCATCTCTCTCTCCCCCTTTTTTTTTAGCTGGGCAACATGCTCGCCGGGATGTACGAAATCACCACCGAAAACAGGCGTAATGCCAATGCGCTGAGGGACAAAGTCATCGACCTGGAGAAGAGGGGGGCCGAGGACATGAAACGGCTGAACCACAAGTTGATGTCCGTTAGAGCTGACCTGCGGGCTGCTAAAGGCACGATTGCCACGACCGTGAAACAACGGGACAAAGCTCGGGACGAAGCCCGTAAGGCAATGGAGGGAGAGAAGGCGGCGGTGGAACAGGCCGAGAATCCGTCATCCGGATCAACGAGAAGAACGAGATCATGAACACTCTCCGTCAACGGCTAGAGGCGACTGAGGCCGAGAAGGCAGCGTTGGCCAAACAGCTTGAGGAGGCCGCGGCCATGAGGGACAAGGAGGTTGAAGCCGCCAAGGAGGCTTTAACGGAGTCTCTTCGAGCCCACTTCCAGATAGAGATGGAACGGCTGATAACCGAAGATCGGGTTGAGACGGAGAGGGAGTTGATGAACGAGCTCCGAGAGTCGGAACGGCTGGTAGAGTCTCCCCAGCAATCGAAGGACGAGGCCACTCGTTCTGAGGCTGTGAGCATGGAGTTCCCGCTCGGTGAAGAGCTCGAGGTACAAGGAGGGGGGCAACCCCCGTTACCTATTGGACCATCTCCCGTTCTCCCCGAGGCTTCAGCTGAAACTGCTTCCGCCGATCCCGCTGTTGCTGCTGACAACGTTCCGATCGTTCCCGATGACGCTGTCGTAGTTGTTGAAGTTGGCGAAGATTGATCTTTCCTCCTTCCTATCCCATTCTTTTCATGTTTTGTTTTGGATGTACTCATGGCAATTCGGATGTTCGACTCCTGTTAGTAAATTTTATATATATCTCCATTTGTGGTCACCATGTAGCAACCGATCGATCCGGAATAGGCATCTCGTTTAAATAAGACAAATAACATATAATTAACTCGTGATTGGATACCCCTCTCATAACGAATATAATTCACTATATTACTCTAATAAGGGGTTGTCAAGGGTTGTCAAGGGGAGTAACCTCTAACGGATTAACACTACGGACGTACTTCGACAAATGGTCCATTTCATAAAGGCGAACTTGTGGTAACTTGTGGTGGGACACCATGCTCAGAGGACATTCCATTAGTATAAGCCACCAGTATGCTCAGATGGCAATTCCTTTGTATGAGCCACCTGTGTCCCGTGGTGAGTACCATGTTCGTGTGAAATGCACCCGCTGTGGTAACACATCTATAACTCCATTTCATAAAGACGAACTTGTGGTAACTCGTTGTGGGACACCATGCTCAGAGGACATTCCATTAGTATAAGCCACCAGTATGCTCAGATGGCAATTCCTTTGTATGAGCCACCTGTGTCCCGTGGTGAGTACCCTGTTCGTGTGAAATGCACCCGCTGTGGTAACACATCTATAACTCCATTTCATAAAGACGAACTTGTGGTAACTCGTGGTGGGACACCATGCTCAGAGGACATTCCATTAGTATAAGCCACCAGTATGCTCAGATGGCAATTCCTTTGTATGAGCACCTGTGTCCCGTGGTGAGTACCCTGTTCGTGTGAAATGCACCCGCTGTGGTAACACATCTATAACATTTTACCAAGTACTGGATATGTAAATAAAAACGATTGTTCACATGCTCACAGCAAATGCTCATAACGCACAACTTTATTGGAAAAATTGCTTTAAATTCATGACGTTCTATGACTTCTAAATTACATTATCTTGTAGGTCTTTAAGGTAGTACACACCGGGGCTCCCGACACGGTCCACGATGTATGGCCCTTCCCAATTGGGACCCAGCTTTCCGCTATTGACTTCTCGTGTATGTTGGAAGACTTTTCGAACAACGAGATCTCCGACTTGTAGAATCATTTTCCGTACTTTCTTGTTGTATGCATTTCGTAACTGTTGTTGATACCGTTTCATCTGGATACTAGCATCTTCCCGCTTTTCTTCCAGCAAGTCCAAATGAATGGCCATTAATTCGACGTTTTTGTCTTCCTCTCCGTGCTTCTTTCGGGAACGTGTTGTTGGCCGGCAGACTTCGGTGGGAATAACAGCCTCCGTCCCGTATGCCAAAGAGAACGGGGTCTCGTTCGTAGGGCTCCGCGGTGTTGTCCTGTATCCCCACAACGCATTATGTAACTCGCTGGTCCACTTTCCCTTGGAATCTTCCAGTCTTCTTTTGAGGGCATTCAAAATGTTCTTGTTAGCTGTTTCGGCAAGGCCATTCCCCTGAGGATAATAAGGAGAAGAGAAAATGTGCTTGATTTTCAACTCTCGGCAAAAGTCTGCAATGAGTTTTCCTGTGAACTGCTTCCCGTTATCAGAAATGATGAACTGCGGAATGCCGAATCTACAGACAATATGTTCCCACAAGAACTTCTTCACTTCTTGTTCTCTAATACGCGCAAGTGGAACAGCCTCGATCCATCGGGAGAAGTAATCCGTGGCTACCAGCAGAAAAGTTAGATTACCGGGAGCCTTAGGAAAGGGTCCTACGATATCAAGTCCCCAGCGAGTGAAAGGCCAAGGTTGAGACACGATATTGAGTTCCTGAGCGGGGGCATGAATTAATTTCGCATGACGCTGACACTGACTGCATTTTTGTACGTACTTTGTGCGTCAGCTTGCATGTATGGCCAAAAATATCCTTGCCCCAGAGCACGATGAGCGATAGTCCGTCCTCCCGAATGGATGCCGCAAATCCCTTCGTGGAGCTCGGCTAAGATCTTCTCTACGTCTTCAGGATGCACGCATCTCAAAAGGGGTCCTCCAAAGGATTTACGGTACAGTTCCCCATCCACAAGGGTATAACGGGGAGCTTTATATTGTATTCGTCTTGCTTCCTTTGTGTCGAATGGGAGAATTCCATTCTTCAAATAAGTTATTATGCCCGTCATCCAGCTTGGCACTTGATTTACGAATAACACCGTGTGTTGTGTTTGCAGTTCAATGGAGGGGTATTCCTTATACTCCATGAGGATTGTCTTGGATTCATCAGTTTGCATCATCGAGGCGAGGTATGCCAATGCATCAGCATGCCTGTTATCGTCCCTTCGGACATGTTTAATCTCGATGACATCAAAGGCCTTTCGTTGTTCTTGTAAAAATGCAGCGTAGCGTCTCATCCGTTCATCTCGACATTCATAGATACCGTTGACTTGGTTCACCACGAGCTGTGAATCACAGAACACTCTGAGTTTAGAAATTCCCAACTCTCGTGCACTTTGCAACCCTAGTATTAACGCTTCATATTCAGCTTCATTATTGGAGGCAGCATAACCAAGACGCGTCAGCTTTTGTACTTTAACATGATCTGGGTTGACAAGAACAGCACCAAGTCCCGAACCGCTGACATTAGACGACCCATCTACGTACAAGACCCAGCCACACCACATCGTCAGTTTGGTTCCATCTCCCGCCTCGTCTTCCACAACGGTATCCTCCTCCGCATCGTCTGGGAGCTCATGACGGTCGGGCTCTACTGAAGTTTCGGCCTCTTCCACGGGAAAATCGGTCAGGAAGCTTGCAACGGCCTGTCCTTTCTCTGCGGTTCGGGCCTGATATTGGATATCGAACTCACTGAGTGCCACTGCCCACTTTGACATAAGTCCCGCAGTTTTAGGTCGCCCCAACACAATTTTCAAAGGGTACGTAGTGATGACGACGATGGTATGTGCCTGAAAATAAGGACGTAACTTTTCAGCAGAAAAGACAAGAGCCAGGCATACCTTTTCCATTTTGCTATAGTTGGATTCTGCCTTGTGGAATGTTTTGCTGACGAAATAAATAGGCTTCTCTACGCCGTTGTGACTTCTGAGCAGCACGGAGCCAATGGCTCGTTCCGAAACAGAGAGGTAGAGGTACAACACTTCACCAGGTTCAGGTACGGAGAGGATCGGAGCGGAGCCTAGATACGTCTTCAAGGCGGCGAAAGATCGGGAACACTCTTCTGTCCACCTGAAAACGGAATCCTTCCTCAATAACTCGAACAGAGGTCTACAACGGTCAGAAGACTTCGATATAAACCGGTTAAGAGCAGCGATACGTCCTGTCAGTTTTTGAACTTCTTTCCTTGTCTTCGGTTCCGGCATATCTATTATAGCACGGATTTACGTGGGATTTGCTTCGATGCCCCGTTGACTGACGAGGTAACCAAGGAATTTGTCCGAGGTGACGCCGAATATACATTTATCAGGATTTAACTTCAGATTGAAAGTGCGTAAAATAGAAAATGGCTCCGCCAAGTCGGCTACAAGAGAGACCCGAGTTCGGCTTTTCACAACGATATCGTCAATGTACACCTCCACCGATTTACCAAGCAAGGGTCCAAACATCAGATTCATTAACCGTTGATAAGTGGCCCCGGCATTCTTCAGGCCAAAGGGCATGACCCGGTAACAGAATAGGTACATCTCCGTATGAAGGCCAGTCTTCTCTTGATCGTCCTCAGCCTAAGAGGATTTGATTGTCAACCCGAATACCCGTCCATGAAGGGACACCATCCTGTGACCCGCGTGGCAGTGATAGTCTATCGCGTTCTGGGAAACTGGGAAGAAGTCTTCGGACAAGCTTTATTTAAACATTAGTTAAAATCAATACAGACTCTGACTTCCCGTTCCTTCTTCGGAAACAGCTACTACAATTGTCTATCCATTCTGGATCTTGGACCTCACGAATGAAACCCGACTGAATTAACTTATCAATCTCTTCATTGCACGGCCTCATGGTACACCCGAGCAAGTCCTACGAGGGCTTTTGTTTAACCGGATTGACTACGGGATCAACGTTTGAGATGGTGACAAATGATTGCAAGATTGATACCCGTTCATGTCCTCGGTGGGACCAAGCAAAAACATCAAGATTCCCCTCAGAAAATTTATCAACTCTGTTCTTCGTCCT